>CM076670.1:3046436-3231436 GCA_038496675.1 Rachycentron canadum | reverse complement strand
CCATGTTTTACTAGTTTGTAAATCTGAAGAAAAAAAACAATCATCATCATGTTTACTCAGTTTGGTGCAGGGCGGGAAGAATTTATGATGAATCTTATTAAATAAAGGAAGAACTCCAATCATCTGTCCATTCATGGTTAAAAACTGACCTACTCGCATACAAAATCTAATTTTACGCCTGAATTTTAGAAGATGTCTTCTTGGCGCCTTAGCTGGAATGGTTGGTTCACCCAGGTTGCACAAAAATCACACTTGACACACTTGAGTCTTTGGGGTTTGACTCACTTTTGGAGCCAGGTCATTCAACGAACTGCAGTTTTTGGCTTCATCTATCAGCCCCGGAGGTAGTTGCTGGTTTCAGATATAGGTTTCCGAAAATATTTCTATAAAGACACTGTGCTATTGTGTTTAAAAAAATATATATATATAAATTCTTTCTGCAAAGATTTGATTTCACCCTCCTCCACTGTATCCATATGGCAGCTAATGTTTAAGACGTGCTATTTGAGTAAATGGGCCTTTTAAAGGAGGAAACAACAAGCCCTGGTTGATGATAAAGCAAATGAAGTGGGTAAGTTCTGTTGTTACTGGTGTTAATAGGGCAGATACTTGCTAACACAATGCCCTTTTTGACGGGTCTGCACCGCAGAAAAACTGACCTCTTAGTGAAACCTCTACACACTGTGTGTCAAACCTGCAATTTCCCTTGGCACAAAACCCTTAGTGAGTTTGTGTCCAAGTCAGTGGCAGCTCCAGGCAGGGATGCTGTGCTGTAGGTGACTGCGCTGCTCTGCCCAAAAATAAGCTTCAGATTACTTCCCTCATTATACCAGATGTGAAGTCGGCCGTGATTCTTCTTCCTCTGCTGGTTGAGTGACCTTACAGCCACAGTCCAAACAGCAGGGTCTCTCGTTTCTACCGCAGGCTGAAAACTCATCTATTTGAGAAAAAATCCCCCCCAATGAGTCATATCCCCTCCCCCATAGCTGTCCATCAAATTGCTCTAATAAGCACTTGTTACACAGAAAAAGACTGTCTACCTCACTTTATAGCTGCTGCTCTTATTTCTTGTCCTAGTTCTGGTCTTTGTCGCTATCTCCCAAGAGTCAAATACAAATATTGTCAATTCAATGCAGCTCTCTGACACATTCACGTGTCAGTATCGGGGCTTATGATGGTGGAGGCATTGGGTTTAATACTATTGTTGCATATGATCTAATATTTGAAATGTTCAACCGGCAGGGCTCCTGGCATTTTGCCTCAGTCCTTACAATTGTGAGAGAAAAGAATAAAAAAAAAAAAAAAAAGCAACTCTGCTTTAATAAAGAAAATAGTAAGATACTTTATTTTACCTGAATGCTTGGTCAGCTTCATCATACAAATAAGAGATTGTTAAAATGAGCACCAGAGTTTATTTATTAAGTTTAATGTATTAGTTATGAAGATTAATGTATGTCAGTACAGTATTTTATGCCCAGAAGACCCCAGTAACACCTTAAGGATATGTAATGTATAAATACGATTAATTTAAATCCGGCTTAATTATAGTTGATAACAATTTTTTTTCCAATTTCAGGAGACTATTTACCAAGATCATGGAGGGACAAAAAAAGTGTGCTATGCATGCATGAGCATACTGCAGTTAAATGGGCATTAAACACACACACAAGCAAACAACTCCCTCTGTCGAGGAAGTTGTTTTCTGTGAGACAACAGATGGAAATGGGTGTTTACTTCCACGTGGTGACAAAATCTCACAATCTAGCCGTCTGTGTGCGGGGCAGTGGATGCAAATAGGTATTATAGTTTGTGCACACAAAAGTCAATGTGTTATTCATCATTTTCGGCAGTAAATACAGAACTGTAGCGTGACTTGGGTTGATTTTCCCTCACACACACGTATGTGCATGTACTTTTATTTTGGTGGGGGCACATGATGCTGAACCTCAACCCTCACCCTCTCCCCCCCCCCCTTGTGTCTCAGCTAAAAATTAGGAACATTGGACCCGACTCCCGAGTCGTGCTCTGCATGTTCACCCACCTGGGACTCAGGTGAGCAGGCTGCACACAGTTTAGGGCAAAACACCTCTAAATAACATCTCAGGATGAGCGCACACAAACAAAATGCAGACCTCTCCCACATTGTTCCAGCTCCCTTCGATTATTCCTCCACGTGTTTCTACGGGCACTTCTCAAAGCCACAGCATCCTCAGTCCACAATCCTCTTTGATTGTTGTCGATCTGGGGTCTTAACCCAAACACAGATCCATTTTGTTCCTATTCCCTGCCCGTCACCTGCGCTCCGATGTTCTCGATTTACCATCCGAGTCCTAAAATCAGGTCAACCCTTCTGAGCCGTCACCTGTTGATGAGTCCTGGTCAGAACGGAAGTGTAGACACAGGAGAGGTCAAGGGGAAGGTTGAGGAGAATTTATTCATCAGGAAATTAAATGCAACAGAGCAGCAGCAGGAGACACGAACACAACAACACATACTCAGTTTCCAACGCAGACACAGCGGTTTCCAAATTGCCAGAGCCATGACGACGCGTTCAAGGTGAAGCATTCGTTTAAATTATTTCTCATTTCATCAGGGAAGTGGTCTTTTTTTTTCCCCCTCTCCTTCATTGACTTTTTGAACAGGAGAGAAAAGCAAACAAAAAACACCCTTGCACAGTTTCAGTGTTCACCTTAAACCAATTAGTTCTGCAAGAGTTGGTGGCCGACCAAATATAGTTGGAAATCAATTATTCAATCAGGTCTTTTTTTTTATTTTTTTTTTGTCATAAGCCTCCCTCAGGCAAAATCACAGGCCGATTGTAAGGATGCAGACATGAATGGACTCAACTCAGAGAATATATATATATATAAGTAGTAAATATTTACATGCTGGTACATTTTTAACATCAGAGGAGAAACACTCAACAACATCCATTTTTCGAGACTTAAATATAGTTTGAGGGGTTTGTATTATACTAAAAAGAAAAAGCCGTTTGGTTCAAATTCAGAAACCACGGTAAACATTCTTATCTGCATCTGCTCCTTTTTAATTATGGAAATATTGCATAAATATAGATATGCTTGCACTTTTTACAGTTTGTGAAAGTAAAGCTTTTAAAAATGAGATCAACATTTGCATTTTCTATTTCCCTGTGCTTATCATCATACAAGTGGCTGTTGTACCAATTAAGTACCAAAAAGAGAAATCAGATGAAGAACTGCATAAATGTAATTTCCATAGGAATATAATTGTGGTTGCAGAAACAAGAAGAAGTGCCTTCGAATAGTTTTACTTGAATGCAGACACACTTGCAAGGTGGCCATTTCTCACCTCCTCCCCCAGGGGGCAGTAGCAGGAAAAAAAAAAAAAAAGGACCGCTCCAGTTGGGATGTGTCAGTCAAACACTGAAGTTATATTCTGTTAATGGCCTGTGTCTGGACTGCTGTTGCTTAACTTAGCTTCCTTTGATGAATTTAAGTAGTATATAAGATTAAATCAGGAGAGCCTTCACTTTGCTAGCTCCCGACACGTGGCAGCAAACAATGAGATAAAAAGCTATAATTAAAAAAAAACAACAACAGATAATCGAATAAAACAGAATTACAATAAAATAAATGAATAAAATAAAGTGAGGAATGACTAAAAACCATATTAAATGAAAAGCCAGGTTGAGATGTGTTTGGAATTTATGTTTAAAAATGTCAACACTTCCTGCAGCTCTCGGGTCCTTGGGGAGACCGTTTGAATGGCTCAGAGCATAAAAGCTAAAAGCTGCTTCGCCAAAAGGTTTTAGTCCTGCACTTCGGAAAAATTAACAGATTAACCTAGGGAGCCGTAGTGGCTCTTATAGTGTCAGTATGAGGGACGTATATATGCCGGTGAAAGACCCTGAAGTGCTTTGAAAACAAAAAGGAAATTTAAAATGAATATGACAGACCAGTAATCAATGCAGGAGCCTTAAAACCAGTGTAACGTGTTCTCCCCTGGTCCTGGTCTGCAGAAGTCTGAGTCAGTTGGTGTATAATATTTTTTGGGGTACAGTCTGTTGGGCATGCATCATCTTCTCAGTGTCACTCAGAGAAATGGATGTTCTTGGCTGAGCATCAGTGACAGTTGTTATGAGAGTCTGACAGACTTTCACTGTTTAAAGCATATTAATATCAGCCGTAACAGCCATTTGAATAGAAGTGAAGGAGTTTTATCTTCAGCAGTAACAGATCTCCAGGTATAAATTGTCTTATTATTCTGTGGCTTCTCCTACACATCAGATTTCCAGCTTCATGCTGTGTATGGTAGGTCTGTTCCACTCGCTGTGTGATTTCCCAATACTCTGATAAGCCTTATCACCGAGTTCTTCCCACAGTCTAAGGGGGACAAAGGAGACTCAGTCGTGCGAGTGTCCTGTGAATCCTGGGCTCTGCTTTCAAATAATCTGTTTCTGGATCCAAGATGAATGATGTGTTCGGGTACGTTCCTGGATATTTGAGAGCTGCTTGTTCAGTCTGAGACGGGGACAGCAGCAACACATCAGCCTCAGAGACATGTTACGACTTTGAATATTGTCAGGAAACAGCTTGTACTGACATAATCAGCCGGAGCGGGAGAGGAGAACGTCTTCTCCAACGTCTTGTTTTCCTCTATTTGCTGAACTGCCTTTGGGCTCATTATCTTCAAGAACATTACAATTAAAAATCAACATTTGTATGAACACAAATCAGCTGAAATGACGGTTTATAGAACATATACACAGGACTTATCTGATCAGTCGAAATCTCCAAACAGAAGGCAGGAATAAAAGTATAATCATTATAGCAGACACACGCTGCCTCTGCTACAGTTGAAAAAAAAATCTCACTGCAGTTTAATGAAATGTGATATTAAGCTTCAGGGAAGATGAACAAAAGGTCACACTAGGATCTGTCTGATTCAGCGCAGCAGGTCACAATGAGCTGGTCGATCAGGTTAAATAATTCATCAGAGCAGCGTGTTGCAGTGTTGAAGGGAAAAAAAGAAAAAAAGAAAAGAAAACTTAAAGTTAGGTGAACTGCTGACTCATCAGTCACAGCCAGGTGGGGATGTGTCATCGCTGCACTAGAGCTGAAGTTAGAGTCTGGTCTGTGGACGGACGTGTTTCAATCTGCATGGAGATTAAGTTAGTTTTTTAAAAAAAACAAATAAATAAAAACCCAAACAACCAAGCTCCACTCATTAAAGTACTTAATAAATAATGTTCACTAATTGCATCTCTTTGTACATTAGTGTGGGTGTTTATGCCTGGTGGACATCTCCCCCTCACCTTTGACCCCAGCTGCTGTTCCAGCAGCCACAGTTGGATCATTATCACAAGTCCCAGTCAGGTAAAGTATTTATTTAAAAAAATAACAATAAATAAAGTAAATATGAATAAAAAATGAATAAATAAAAAAAAAACATCACACAAATTAGAAATCATCCCCTCGTGGCTGTTTCCTCCACCAACCAGCAGGAGATATGGTTAGTTTCCCCCTCACAACGTTGAATAATGTCCAGAAGCTATTTTTGCAGAACGTTAGGATGTTTTGTTTTTTATTTTGGAAAACGTCAGAGAGATTGTGTCATAATTTGTGTCACCCATTCGTTTGTGAGCTGTTTGTATATTGTCCGTCACCACGTTGGTTTTTGAAACAAGAAGAAACCATTTACAGCCGTGGTCCATTTTCCATCAAGGTATCACCTCAGCAGAAGTGGACAGGCCTAAGGGTGGATAACCTGAAACCTAATGGCATCAAATGGACATCGTCGTTTGATTTTCTAGGAGTTAATCAGTCGCTTTATTTGGAGGTAAGCGGTTGCGAGCACCCCAGAGGACACGATCTCCTCCACATTCCTCTTATAAAGCAGGAAGCCGCTACAACTTCAACACAAAGGGCGGTCTAAACAGGCGAGCTCTTCACCGACTGAAACTCTGTGGACCAGACCACCAGGAGGAGACCAGCCGGCCGAGCCGCCTCCTCATCAGACACAGATGAGCCCACGTGAAGTCGCCAAATCTCCGTCTTGAACTCTGCCTCAAAGTGTTTCACCAAACTGAGTCTGTGTGTGTCTGCGTTATTAGTTGATGTGCTTCTTCCAGGAAACCCCTCATGAAGACCCCGGTGTGTTGGTGAAAACCTTTGAATTAACAGGCCTAATTAGACAAACGTTCGCTCATTAGTGCCTCAGAGTCCCCACTGAGGATATTTATTACCTACGGAGGCGAGAATACAAATACACACAATTGCTCAGAAATATTTACACACACACTTGTCAGTCATTTTCCCCACCTGGCATTGCTGTGCAACAGATGGGTGACATCTATGAATGCCAGAATAAAATATGACACCCAAGGTCCGACACACACACAGACACACACACACAGCTCTGAGCTCAATCTCTGTGACATCCAGTCACTCTTCATGTGCGTGATTTGCCAACTGTCAAATTACTGTTTTATGTTCTTTGGCTTTCAGTGTCCACAAATAACGATGCGCGCGCACACACACACACACACACACACACACACACACACACACACACACACACACACACACACACACACACAGCATATTCATAAAAACTTAATTCAGTTTCCAAAACAAACGCGTCATTAAAACTAATGGAGCACTCACATACCAGCAGACACACAACTGCTGCAGATAAAGTGTTATTGTTGAAGAGTAAACTCACAAAAAAATATATATATATATCCCAACAGTGTAAAGAACACACCTGTAGTGTCAGTAGTTGAAAAGTGACAGTGAACTAACAGTCCCAAAGAGGCAGGAAGACTTTGACATCGAATGGAGCACAGACTTTTCCCCCTCATCAGCACCAACAAGTGTTTGTCAGAGCTGTGAACACAAATGCAAATCCAACTGAGTCTGTTCTGTCAAAGATCAGCGGCATGAAGACGGTTTCGGGCTCTGCCCAACATCCACCTGAGCAGAGCTGACAGCACCTGTGGGGGTCACTTTTTCTTCTTGTATTGTTGACATCAGTATTTCATTGGCACTTGCTGGCACGTTGCAGTGCATCTTGGCACATTTACTGCCACCTAAGTTAATTAGTCGAATAGTGAGAAACCACACACACACACACAACCTAGACTCACAGGAAAAACAGCTCTGTGGTGCAACAAAGGGAACCTCTAACGTCACTGTTAAGGCTCTTGGATCATCGTTTTGCACCAGAGCATCTGCATGTTTTGTTGCACTGAGAAATGATCGTCTGTCCATTTTCCTTCCCCACATGAACAACGTAGCAGGTGCTGGACCAAAAAAAAAACAAAACTAATACATTGTTCTGCATTCATGTATTTCACATGTGCTTTCAGTACATATTAGGAGATTACTTCAATTTTACATGGTTGGGATTGGGGGGGGGGGCTTTTTGGAGACACCGCTGACCCCATTGTAGTGTAAAAACTCCAGTGTGGTGTTTTTTGCCTGGACCCCAAATAAAGACAACAGGGGAAAGGGAACAGGACCCAACATAACAAAACCATAACCCATCCAAACCCACTCCAGGCTGAGCGGCAGCAGTCCCCACCCCAGAAGCCTCCGCCCCCTTCTGCCGCTGGCACCAACGCTTTTATAGCCCTCCTACCCATCATGCACCCAGGTGCGTCTCGTTGACACACGATCGGGATCAGCCTGGTGGAGCTACAGGGAGACAAAACAGTGAGATAACAAAGGCACCAGGGGCATGTGGTGCCATCACGAGGACACCTTTGCACACGGACATTTGCTTTCCTGATTGAGTCGCATCAGTCACAACACAACTTTTGTCACAAACCGCTCCACACGGCCGCGACAAAAGACGGACAGGTCGTGGGCCCAGGTGTGCCAGGTTGACTGACGACCCCTTAGCCACACCCACCTCTACAGGAAGTACCAGACACACAGGGTGGAGCGGGTCATCGTGGGTTTTTTTTTTTGTTGTTGTTGTTTTCCACCATTATCTCTCTATACTCCTGTTATTTTTTGCAACTAAAGCAACCGACTACAGAGCAGACAGTCCGCTTCCTGTTTCCGCCGCCATGAGCCCGCCCACTGTCCCTTGAATGGTCATGGGACATTATTTCTGATACGAAGCTAAAAAGCGCAACTGGAGGGTTTAAAATGAAAATGTATTAGTGTGGACGAAGCCTAAAGGTGCTCAGAAAGAATAAACTGATTTTGTAAACAAAATATTTGATTAATAATGATTCAATTATGAAAATTATTGCTAGTTTTACGTTTTAAATCTTAAGTATTTTCTATTTATGTCAGTGAAGGAAGTCATTAACCTCAAAACTGTTCCCAACTTCCCTATAATCTATACTATACTACATTAAATATAAATTAACCTTCTTATCATGGTAGGGAGTTTTTGTTTTGGTTGTGTTACCTCTGACACACAATAACAAAGAAAGAGGGATCTACATTTCAGCGATGATGATGGCGAAGCAGAACAGAATGTAAATCAACTGCTGTCACAAATAAAGCATCTCCAAACAGAGGTCGTAATTATGCAGCAGTTGTATTCACTCTTTATGTTTCAGCTTGTGAAATGTTCTGCTGAGTGACACCATTTCTCCGCAACAGTAAAAGAACCTTGATGATTTCAGTCATTATCGCTAGAAAAGAGAAATTATGAAATGATGAAAAATGATGATGAAGATCTATATTCTAAGCACTTGGCAGCAATATTAGTTTTCTGACAGCGTTTCGTCTGCAAAAGCAAAAAAAAAAAAATTACATCCCAGAATTCACAGCTGTACTTCTCCCCAGCTGCCCTCAGGGGTAATTATGATTCTTTGATTGTGTCTCACAGACACACAGTTCCTCTCTGCTGCTCCAACCTGGGTTCTCTATTGATTTCTAATGGTTTGATCAAACTTTGTTCCTCATTGCTTTGATGGATGAGACCCTTGAGCCAAACCTTCAACCACACAACAGCCTGAAACTCTACAGCCTTTGACTCACACATTTCTTTTGCTTTGTTTTGTCGATGGAAATAAAAGATGATGACCATCCATTCACACTTACTTACTTTCTTTTTTTTTTTTTTTTTTTTATTTACACCAAACCTTTGATTAGCTTCTGTCTAGAAGTTGGGGGCTTCTGATAAATGTTCCTTAAAAACCAGAAGCACCAGACCTTAATTTGTCTGCACACACACACACACACACACACACACACACACACACACACACACACACACACAGGTGTTCTCACTTATTCTACCTGATCACACCTCAGCTCAGACTGAAGCTGGTGTTACACCAAGTGGCAAACCTCCATAACGGCATCCTGGTTTGTTTGCTGGCATTTTGAAGACTCAGATTTGTAATTTGTCATCTCTTGTTGTGATCTTGATTTTCTTAAAACCACAGGCAAAAACACAGTAGCCATGCCCTAATCCATCCACTGCTTTAATGTCTATTTTCCTCTAAATGGACCATCATTTAAAAAATGAACATCGTGTTGTATTGAAGAAGAAACTATAGACTGAGACTAAAAGTAAAATGTTTACTGAGATAATAAATCAAATGAGAAGTAGGGCCATTTTCCCATAGATTCAATACAGTCTGACTTCTTTTTGCAAACAGATCCTGAAATTACTTTTATAGACAATCTGTGATTTACACTGACACAAAAACAAAAGCTTGACACAGACGAGAGGAAGAGATGAAGCTCTTTTTTGCTTTTGCTGAGTAAAATGGCCTGGAATAATCTAAATGGCAACCAAAATAAGAGCTGATCGAATTCTATAAATGCTACGGAAAGGAGCCTCAGTGCTTCCTGCCTTATCTCCTTTAGCATCCTTTAACAAACACTGGACCATCCTTTACAAAAAGAAAGGACCATGGTAGTTTAACCATGGCTGGTCCTCATAAATGTAGGAACAACACAGCATCTGTTTTATGTTTGTGGCATGATCCAAAATTCATGGAAATCCTTTTCTGATTGGCTGAGCTCCAAATCCATAAATATAGATTTAGATGATTGTATTTCAAGTTTAATTTCATAACAAACATTGTATACTAAAGCTCGCTTTATTTTCAAATAACAAATAACGGCTCTATTTTCTTTTATGTTTTCTTATTTCAACATTTAAACATCCTGGTTAGGAAACAAATATTTATCGTCCTTGTTTATTGCCTATTGATTGACAAGGAAAGGAGATAAATTTCACTCAATGAGGAAATGGAGACTAATTTTTTCGAGTTTTCCAGATTTGTCCAACAAACTACCCAGAATCCAAATGTTGTTTAATTGACAATGGTCTAAAACAAGAGGAAAGACCGAAATCCTCACATCTGACGAGCCAGCTGCGAGTATTTATCTCTTCTCTTCTTCTTTAGGGAATTAATTTGGAAACGCCTCATGTAACTTAGTCGTAAAATGCACAGTACAAACACCCTCAGTATGATGTGTATCAGCAGTATACAGTGAGTGAGATGCAGGACTTTCTGCAGGCCTGCGGCTGCGGTTATAGCAGCGTCCTTCCCCCGCCTGATTCGCTGTAGCTGTGCCACAGCAGGCAGGCATTGATAATCACCCAGACCTAAACTAGGCTTTTTCCACAGCAGACATTTTGACTCAGTAGGAAAAACACCTACAGGTCACTAATGTCAACCGTGTCTCTGAAAGTTTCCTTCAAATTTCAACAGGATTTAGAGAAAATCGGCAAAAGAAAATGTCAATGAACTGAAAATGACTTTTTACACAAACACACACACACACACACACACACACATACACCTGTGTTTACATGTTTACTGACAACAGCTGTGAGTTATTGAGAGATAAGCAGATCAGAGGTCAGGGGTTTTGACATACATGCAACACACATGCAACACACATGCACACACACACGCACACATTTTCTACATGTGGTCTATGGTCTATGTGTGTGTGTGTGTGTGTGTGTGTGTCAGCTGGAGTGGTACAATATTCATTTTGAATTTCCTGTGCTGCACAGGTGTGTGTGTGAGTGTGTGTGCTTTCGTTTTCTGCATAATGTTGCATAATGAGGGACTAAGAATATGTGTATGGCCTCGTGAGTCAAGTTTCATTCCTCCAGGTGATTTGAGTATTTTTCTGACTTTCAGATTGTGTGCGTGTGTGTGTGTGTGTGTGTGTGTGTGTGTGTGTGTGTGTGTGTGTGTGTGTGTGTGTGTGTGTGTGTGTGTGTTTTTATTTAAACAAGGGATTAGGACCACCAGAGACTCAACACCTGATTAATGCAGAGAAGATGGATTGGAAAGTGGATTTGAGCCGATGGATTTCAACACTTACACAAACACACAGACACACACACACACAAACACACAGACACACACACACACACTGGAAACAATTGACAATCTGAATTAATTAATTTCCAACAAAGATGTTGTCAATTTCGACACAACAAGAGAAAAACTGAGCAACAGATACAGACAGAAAAAAGTTGACGACACAAACACAGATGAGGCTAAAACACTGACAACTTCAACAACAGCGACTCAGTGAGTCAGTCAGAAAACTACAGCAACAAAGTGCTGAGAGGAACAGCTTTACATTCAGGCACATTTCTGGATGTGGACTCAGGCGCTGGAATAAGTTCACACAGACTGTTTGACATCATCCTGTTTGCTCTGCACCAACAGCCCCTCCCACAGAGGAATCCATGTATTGTCAAGTCTTATCAAATCCACAACGTCAGAGACACAAATAAACAAGGCCGCGTGACAACCTGCGCCGACGTCAGAGAAAGAAATCCACTCGCTTTGTATTTATCTTTCCTTTTGGATGAAGGTTTTTAATCTGGAGTCATGAAAACATCTTGACTCATCTGTTGCGGAGCGGAGTGAGCATCCTGATTAAAACCCGAGTGAATGTGTTTGTGTGTAATCAGGGCAATCAGTGCTTTCAGCCGTTCGCCGTGACCCCTACCAGGGAATTCGGCTGCGTAGGGAGGCAGCTTCAGTGATATATATAATGTCATCCTCATCATTTTAACAAGCTCACTCTCTCAAAAACTCCCTGCAGCCACTTCAGACTCTTTTAATTTTATAAATGTTCTTTCAGGAGCAGCAAGAAATATTGATGTTCAAGTGCATCACAGACACTGATGTTACAAAAACCAAAACTGAAGCCATTACTTGATTTGGACACTGTAGAATTTGGTTCGATGCACGAAATATAATGAATGAAGAGCAGCGAAGACAGCTGTAGAGTTCAAATGCAGAATTTAGCTAAACAACAGCTGCTAACAAAGACATCAAGGTCAGTGACACTTATCCGTCCGTTATCCATGTTGCTTTCAACACCGGTAGTCGAGGCTGATAAGACCCAGTCATGGAGCCACCGTGGGTGTCAACATCATCAGCAACAAAGAAGGTCTCCGTCTGCTGGTAGTTCTCAAAATGAAACGTATTGTAGACGTGTAAATGAAGCATGAGATGCATTTTAAAACTTCAAAACATATTAGTGTGGATGCAGCCTGAGAGTTTGGCTAAGATGCACTGTCAAATACTTAAAATGCAGCTTTCATGTAAAAAAAAATTTGTTTTTCTCTGACGTTTCTAGTAGAAAACATGAGTCCACATGAGCTAGAGGAAAAATCTTTCTTTCCTCCTCTTTGTGTTTTTATTTATTTAAATTTTTTTTGGCAAAAAAACAAAACTGCATTTACGGTGGTTATCTGTTACGGTGGTGGTTATGATCGGCCGTACCAACACAAGTCAAAGGCGAGACTTTTTTGCCGCTGCTGTCGACTGTGACTCTGTTACACCTCCATTCAATGTGTCACCTGCACCTCTTCCTGTTTCTGTTGTCAGGCAGCTGTTCACAACACGTTCCTTTATCGTGGCTTAGGAACATTATGTTCATCCCCCAGCTGCTGTGATAAAATTGTTATGTTACAATCACCAACCTGAACTGAGAGTGTGAGTTCAGCTATGTTGACTTTTTAAATTAATGATCACAGAGGAAGTTAGAGGCGATAGAAAGTCGTCCACCTCTGGGCTGCTATATGTTATCATTTTGCAAAGGCTGAAACATGAAGAAGAAGTGTAGTATTAAGCTGGACACAGGGAAAAAGATGCATTTGCTAATTTAAGCATTTTAGCATGGATGTACTCGTTTTTTGTGGAGGACACAATGAAAAAAATGTATATAGCATAATCTACTTATCCTATGTCCATTGTGTGCCCAATATGCTCCAGTTACGGAAAAAATATTTTACGCTATGTGGTTCTCCAGATAAACTGAAATGCATTCATCCTGTGCAGAAGATTACACATGAAAAGGTGCCGGCTCAAGTTACAGCCTATTACACCTGCCCCTCTAACATTACATAACTTTTTTTTTTGGCTTCTAAAGTAATTAAAAGTTATTACATCCTTAACTTACAGATGCCAGCAATTCTATTTTCATCATACATCCCACACGAGAACTGAAAACCTGTTTGGGTTTCAAGTTTTCTATGGAGTTTTCCCATTAAACTGAACGTGCCTCCAATTTCTGAATGTGTGAACAGCGCGTTCACACCTCAGGCCTGAGGAGACAGTGGGAGAGAGAGGGATAAAATAATGTAAGAGAGAGAGACGAGCACGAACTCTCAATCATCGTGTATCACTGTGTCCCCTGTGTGGCTAATTTGTTGGTGTCTGCAGCAACAAACAGGCAGAGTAGTCTTAAAGATTTATTTTGAACATGATTAATTAGCCGTGTGTGTGTGTGTGTGTGTGTGTGTGTGTGTGTGTGTGTGTGTGTGTGTGTGTGTGTGTGTGCGTGCTTGTGAGGCTGCCATCCAAATGCCTCCCCACTGTTAAATCCAAGTTTGAACACAGATATTCACTGGGAGCCTCAGAGCAAGAGAAAGAAAGTCATAATTGGTACTGATCGCTCCGGTTTTTTCTATCACATCACAGCGTGCTCTTAGGAATGAAGCTGTGCTCTTTCTTGTGTGTGTGTGTGTGTGTGTGTGTGTGTGTGTGTGTGTGTGTGTGTGTGTGTGTGTGCACGCGCACAGAGAGAGAGAGAGAGAGAGAAATTCAAAAATCTGTCCAAAGAAGTAAAACAAATACTTGAGTTTTTCCATCGCGTGCTCTGATTTTAAAGTTTGAACTGAGCACTTAAACCTTCTGTAACCGTCCTGTTCCATCAAGAGACACAGATGCACACCCACACACGCCCACACACACACACACACACGCACACACACACGCTCACACACACACGCTCACACACACACACATACATATTTTAACCACACATGCACGCCTACATGAGTCACCCTTGCTTGGGAACACGATGACACAAATAAACAGATAAGCTTGGAAGTGTGCGTCCGTCTGGTCACATAAACACGTTGTTTAGTTGTCGTGTTCAACAACTTTCTACTCACTTCCAGTACACATTCAATGACTCGCACCTCCAAAACAAACCGCACCCACCTGCTCCTGCACACATGCCTCCATTATGCCACTATTTATGTAAATGTCCTCCTCGTAAGCCTGAGCCTGTACAGCCACCATGAAGGCAAACGCTTCCTGTTTGTGCTTTCTAATCAGCATGAAATAGCTTGTTAGCTGCTAATCTGATTGCATTTTGCCTCAAAAGACCAAGACGAATTGATCCAGAAATATCTCCCACTGCCTTTTCAGTTGGGCTTGTTTGCTTTTTCTATTCTTGGCCTTTCAAACAACTGAAGCTTTTGTGCGGAAACGTAAAGATGAAACTCCCAGAGGGGGCGTGAGGGTGTTATACAGCAGACCAACGGGGCAAAATTAACTCGTGCCACATGCTTATTTTCTCCTGGCCCAGTTCACCCAGTCCCACAGTCCGAATCTGGCCCATTTAAAGCATGACCCTCAAATGCGCATTCTGCATCTCGACCAACTGTGGCACATGCACGGAAAATCAGACAAGACTGGAGGATATCAGCCAGAAAAACTTCAGTGGCTGACAGTTAGCTTGGTGACATAAAAGATGAGCAGACAGGAAAAGGTTTCAGTAACCACCAGGGGGCAACTCAAGTCAGAAAGAAGTCAGAATGTATTGAAATCTATGGGAAAATGATCCTGCTTCTCAGTTGATTCATTACCCCAGTAAACACTTTCGTTTACATGAATTAATGGTCTCAATCTGTCATTCCAAGTCCTCGTCAATAAAAGATGATGTCCATTTTTAAAATTATGGTCCCATTTAGAGGAAAACAGACAATAAATCAGGGTATGCATTAGGATGTACAGAACAGGTCAGATCCAGCCCTCCCTCTTTTTCTTTCTGAGGTGGTGACCTTATTGTCAGGACAATTGGTTACAAAAATGATTAAGGTTTTGTGATTTGCAGCTGCTGTGGTTTTACTTTGTTCCGGCCTTGAGGCATGAATTTACATGGCTGGAGGTTGTGGAGTTGCTGTGCTGATGGTTAAAAGCAATTTTGACCGTTGGTAGGAAACAGGAAATCTTCTTTTTTCAATCACATGCTTGGGTATGTGGGATGTCATACAACAACAACTTCAGTCTGTGTTTTTGAGTCATTACTCGAACAACCTCAGGAACTCCTGGTAAGGTTAATGCAAACATAGGCATTTGAATAAACAATCAAAGACGTTGTGTTTCTGGTCAGGGTGTAGATGCTGTAGTTTCCTTGGAGGGCAGAGAGCCATCTTCCTCTGAGGTGGATTACTTTCAAATGCACCAGTGTCAAAATGTAGATGTATTCAAGCTTTCTCTCTCATTCGCACAACAGACTGACAGTCAGTTCTTGGTTTGACACATTTTCATTTCCACAGAAAAGAGCAATCGGAAACCAAGTGATGAAACGCATACACGTCGTCTCAGTTTCCCTCCTTGTCTCTATCTCATTCACACACTCGAGTGTCAACACTGCACTCTGAATACTAGTGTTAGCCCAGGGATTATCAGTTGGGCTGCTGTTTGCACGGGTAACAGCGTTGTCAATATATTGACCAGACAAATGTACAAGCTGAGATAAATGAGCCCGCGGCTGCAGCTGTGCATTCTCCATTATAATGACTCAGCCAGTAAAAGCACTGGAAAATGAAGGCAGAAAGCCAGGCATGATGGTGTGTCACTGCTTCTAAAAGGCAGAGAAAAAGTTTGAAAGAGATTGTTTTGATGCAATTATAGTTTGAAGCGGTTGAAGGTTGGGTTTGTGCCACCGGACATCACACATAGCTTTACTTTACATTTACTGTACATTGGGGCAAAGAGTGCAAAGACTTTTGTATCCCTTTACCTTGTCTGACAGGCGGACGGGCACCTTTCTGTACCTCTTCGCCCAACATTGAGCACTCAATTTCCTGTTAGGTATTGGGTAAGGTAGACCTCTCCAATCCAAAAACATTATTATACTCAGACCTCAGTAGCTGTCAGTCTGGATGTAATATTTGAATATGGTGGGATTCTGCTGAGATTTGAGTGGGTTGCAATGAGTTTCAATCCCCTAATTGGCCAATCTCATCTTTTTCAAGTTCATCGAGCAGAGTGATAGAACTGGTAAAAAAGTCTAAATGTCGGTGTTGCTTCTAAAACTCCCCCAGTCGGCAGATGGCCCTGACCTGCCCCGGGCTCAGCAGCTCATTCTTAGTGGAGGTTAGAGATGCAGACAGGGTATTGGTTAGGTTAATCGGGTCAGCAGTAACGTTACATAGTCAGCCAAAATGTAGAAACTAGTCAAGGGACACTTTGAAACTTTGTGAAACATGAGGACACTCCCTAACAGTTCAGCTTTTCTGTGCACAAACCCCATGTTGTCTTGCAAAACTCCTGTGTTTAGTCTCAACTGAATGGTTTCTTGCACCTGCTCAGCTTGCACCTGAGCTCTTTCACTATCTGGTCACTTCTGAATCCGGTACAACTCAGACCATCTGAAGAGCAGCTAAAGCTCAGCTCAAATCAAGTTGTCAATGCAGAAATCACTTCTGGATTTCCTCATTTACAGAAAAGCACAAAGCGCATTTGCACTTGAGAAATGAGTCAATCAGGATGATCTTGTTCTGAGTGAAACCCGAGGGAGGGAAAGATGGAAATTGGCAGTGGTTGTAATTCATCACCACAAGAAGCTATCTAACTAGAAAAAAGACTAGGAAATGCATGTGTTAAAACTTCATACTCGGCTACTCTGGTATGTTGTGGACGCTTTGCCAAAAGGTTTTAGGGAACCGTGTAACTCAGTTGGAATTACAGTGATTCATTACAAGACCTGCCTGACTTGAGGTTAAGTAATAAAGTTAAATATCCATATAAAATCTGCATTCATTTGCAATCACTGCTAAGAAAGGAGCGATACTCACCCTTCATAGTTAATTATAGATGACAGCAGTTTCAATGCGCCTTTGTCCTCACTGCTCTAAGGTAGGATCAAAGAGCTGCTGAGATATTTCACACTAAATCACAGACATCAACCTCATAAATATAACATTATATCACACATACCCATTGCTTTAGATTAAAAAGATAATACATTTACATAAATGTGTAAAATGAAATGGAAAAACAAAATAAACTTGATGAAAATAAGATAAAATTGAATAATAATAAAATAACCACCCTGTAACAGTTTGTTCTCTTAAATTTATCAACCAATCACTCACATCAGTATAATGTTCATGCTACAGTACAAAGATTAAAATTTTAGGCCTGTATCAGCAAAGTTAGATAGTTTAAGGCTAAAGTAAAGAGACACAGTTTTTGGCTTCTCTGGCTTCTCTGATCTCTAGAGGTAGCACCTCCCATAAAAGCTGCATCCCCCATTTTCTTACAGCCAGAGACTCTTCAGATCTCCCCTCATTGATATCTGTGCACCGCATTTTATGACAATCTACAGTGAGAAATACATCACAGCAGGAGTCTCACACAACATGACATGACTATGTCACATTCATGACTCCAGGCCTCGACGCTGTGCAAAAATATGTGTTGTTTTTTTTTTTTTTTTTTTTTTTAATTTTTATGCTGTACCTCAGCTTGAATGTTAAAAGTCATGTAAACACTGTGGGTAATGGACTACACCATGTGCCCATACAGACTCTGTATTTTCTGCATTCATTTACACATGCAGTGTAACTTCAAATGTAAATTTGAAACAGCTTTTATGTTTTTGAGAATATTCAGAAATCACTGTTGCCCTTCAGCACTTTAAAAAACTCAGACAAGAGGCTGAGTCTCAAACCAGAAACAATTCTTGTACCTTAAGATCTAGCGATGCTTTTTAAGGTAGCTTTATTTAAAAAAAAAAAAAAAAAAAGATCTGAAACTTTCTTTGACTTAAGGCTAAAAATAAAATGTAATTAAATTTCTCAAACCTTTTTTACTTCCTTCTTAACCTTTGAGACCAACCAGACTAGTTTAACAAGTGAACCACAGGGATTTTAAAAATGTCTCTGAACAGTAATTAGCCAACCTGGATTTTCACAGCAGGGTCTTTGGAAACACAGGCTGTGTGACAGCTCGGTGATTATAATTCTTGAGTCGGACTTAAAGCTAGCATGACTCGTCACAATTTGTCAAGTTAAAAACTCACACGTCACCAGTCAACATCCAGCTGCATTTGTTATGAATGCTCCGAGTCTATGAGTGGGTGTAACTGATCTTTCCTTCATCATGAGCGTGAGAGATATAAACCGGTGCTGGGATTAACGCGCACCCACCGCAGTCCGCTCCACTGTGCTTCCAACCCACACACACACACACACACACACACACACACACGTGCACACGCGCACACACCATGCGCGCACATTCATGTGATAACACCAGTTAATCAGTATCATTCCAACCAGCCTTCTGCATTGTCATGTCACAATCAACCTCTCATCACCCTTCATATTTCCATGCCTCCATTTCCCGTCTCAGTGATACATAGCTCTGCCTCAGCTCCTTTCTTTGTCTTTTCTACGCCCGTCTTGTGGTGGCTCCAGCAGAATTAGTACACACGGGAACTGTCTGTTCACTCGTAGGCTTCACGCTTCACGTTTCCCACGCAACATACAACGTCACTATGATTAGACCAGAACGTGCGTTTCATAAAGAAAACCAACGAGATCCAAAAACAACCGCCATCTGAATAATATGCCACAATACTGTACTATTATAGACGACGTTGGCTATCCCAGAGAAACGTAAAGTAAAAGTCAGCATTAAACAAGCAACCTCATGTCTCACTTAGCTAAATAAAGAAACAAAATCAATGTACATAATGTACATTTTGTACACATGTCCAGGATTCTGGCTGCCAGCGCCACTGCCTGTCTTTGTCCATCTTGGCACTCAAGGATAATAACTGACTCAAAGTTTAGCTACATTAATAAGGTGCAAGAGAAAGTGACGTCAAATTCGAACCTTTTTAACGTCAAATTGCTAACTACACCTGTAGTTTTGTTTTTTTTTTTTTTAAAGTACATAATGTAATTTATGACCCTAAAAGAAACGAATACCCAACTAATTAGCAATATTGTCATCTAAATATCACTACCCTTGAATTTAACATGATCACTCTGCTCTATATTACTCATTGCAGTCAAATGTAATTTATATATTTGTGTTTGTCAAAATAATAACCCACGTACAATCATTAATCACAACTGTGGCTGTGATGGGCACAAGAGCTCACAATGCCCTTCTTGTGGAACACCTTGGTCCTTGTTGTGTAAGATTGACAAAGAAGAGATTTAGACATTCATCATTACTTTGCTCCACAGACAAAAGCAAACACAAATGAAATGTATCCGCGCTGGATGCACATGCCACGAAACCAATTAAAGTGACAAAAAGGAGTCAAAGGGTGTGTCATGCAGAAAGCGGAGCTGACCTTTCTGCCAGCACAGAGTTGCAGTGCATGTTCTGTGTCTGCGCGGGAATCAAGCCCTAAATGTCATGTAATGTCTGATGGGCACAATTGGCACCATCCCCATTCCTTCACAAATCCCTGCAACATCTCCGCTCTTGCCTTTGTGCTTTCTTTGCTTCACGAGGAATTCACGGGAATTTTGAGAAGTACTCACTCAGATTTTTTTCTTGCTAAATGTAGTCGGAGGAAATCTGTAAACTCCTGCGACTGAATTTGTGGATGGACTGGCAGAAATCTGGTTCAGCAGAATACCTAAAACTAATCTGGCCAGTTAAGAAATCAGGTCACATAAGGGTGTAGAAAAATACCTCAATTTCTGTCGACGTATTATAACACCAGGCTACTTCAAATGGTATGAGGACACTGCTGATGATTCAAGAGGGAATCCAAGAGATCGCAGGTATACACACATTAATCTGTCCAGACAACAACATCATATGGGGGAGAAGAACAGACAAAGTCTTAATATAAATATATCAGTATATTAGATCAGAAAGCTTTTTTTTAAATGAGTGTACTTTACCCAACACTTTTCCAAGATTAAAAACATTTTTTTTTATTCTTATCGAGGTTGAGTTTGGGAGTCTCGAAGCTCCTGAAATTTTATCATACAAGTATAACATGCTTGTGAAACTATTTGTGAACAATCAGATAAGCACGCGAAAATACGCCCTCTTCGGCTCTGCACACCATGCTTCAGCTGCTGGACAATGTAAATCCCTTTCATTAAAAAATATATGAACGCAGTAAACACTGCAAAACATTAGTTCTCACTCCCCTCAGCCTGCTCTCCCGGGCAGTCACAACAGAAACATGCTGCCAGCTATACCGCTGCCTCTCGCCCAGAATAGAAAGAGATTTTATTGATTTGACCGTGTAATCTTTCATGATGGATTGCCGGGCAAATGATATGCTTATAATGACTGGATTTGAAATATGTTCCAAAGATACGAGGGTGTGTTTGGCTCTCTGTCCTACCTTCAGACACGGAGATAGAAACGTCAGATAGTTGGCAGACACGTTCTTATGTGACAAGTAAATAGACACTTGACAAGCAGGTAATAAAATAATAGGGCTTCTCTCTGGCTTAACCACCTTTCTAGTTAGATTGATTTTAAAGGGGTTTCAAAAGCCTGACACCCCTTGCCCCATAGGTGCGTTTGATTTATCCTGTCAGTAGATCTCTGCTCAGGCTAAAGCTGGGACGAAACACTTAAAGTCACCAGAGTCTGTGAACAGTAAAAGTATAAGAGCCCTGCAATAAAGAGAGTTAACAAGAAAGTCACAAGGATATTAACCAACCTGTCTCACACACACACACACACACACACACACACACCAATACACAATCACGTCACTGATCTTACATTCCTTCCTGGAGATCCAAACATAATCTATAACCACTTTTTGCCAAACCCTAACTTTAAACCAAGACCCTCCCTTACAATTTAATGATTTAATCTATCGGGACTTGCCCTTTGACCCCAAAAGGAAACCAAGTCCCCACAATGCAAAAACACACACTGTGTCCCCACAACACCAGTAATACAAGTAGGCAAATACACACACGCTGTGTCCAAAATCACTTCCATGTTCATTCAGTCACTGCTCCCTCCATAATATATAGTTTACACTGAGATTTCAGACTAACAAGTGAAATGTCGCACAACTGTAATTTTTGTATCTATAAAACGCAGCATATTGAATTGTGGGACTGTCAGCAGGAAGTAGCGTAGATGGAACTTTTAAAAAGGTACAAGGCAGAGCATAATTTTTTTTTTTTTTCAGTTCAGACTGTCAAATATAATGGAGGACAGAAAATAGACTGAAGTGTATATTAATAAAGGGCTGATTTCAGATCAGATGATTAATGACCGTGGTGTCATGTTTTTCTGACTCCAGCCTGTTTTGATTGTGAGGTTTCTTGTTGTAAGAATTAAAAGTTAGTTGGAGGCCATCCACACCGGACACACTCCATAAACCTGTTCTTTACAAAGAGCTCAAAACATTTTTCTGTTGTTTGATGACTACAAAGTGGGTTCCTGTTAATCACGTCGCAAGCACAGGTAATTAAAAAAACAACAAACCTTGGACTACAAATAAAAAAAAAAAGCTGTTGACGTATTGTTTCTCCACTCCTCTGAGATTTTCAAACTTGGATCATATCTTTTGTTTCTCACACAAAGAAAACATGAGTAACCCGGAGCTCAGCTATCACATGAATAACTTTATTGAATAATCAGCTCACTCCCAAAAATGTGGCCTGAGTGATTTCGGCCTGAATTTACAGCCGGGAAGTGAAGTGTAATTTTCGTTTTTTTAAGTTGGGGTTAATTCTCATAGAAAATTGAAATTGAATGTTCAAATTTCAGTTTGTTTTTTTTTTTTGTTTGTTTTTTTTTTTTACTACTAGCTAACATGATTTGTCCAAATTTGAATTTGCAATTCAGATACTTGGTATTAGGTGTACACAGTTGTGTGCAGCTATATTCGAGCTGCAAGACAGACATACAAATCAAGACAAACACGTTTGACTGGATTCTTGCTTCTTAAATCTTCAGCAAACTTAAGAGTATGATGACGTGATGATGATGACAGTGCAATGCCAGGTATGACTGTGGGTGGACTTGAACACGAGGAATAAGATATTTAGTGTTGAGGAACATAAGTGACGGAGGCATAGTAAAAAATGGCTCTCCTGCAGTTTCTGTGTGGATTAACTGTGATCATCACCCTCTTATATCAAGGTAAGTTTGATTTTCTTTTACACGATTGAAGTTTTTTCTTATTATTTTGGCTCATGTTAAAGGTGGAAGGAGTACAAGAACAGAACTCAATCATTTTCAGCCAATACCGCCTACTGTTGCACTGCCTTATGCAAGCAAAACAATGTCCAATTTATGCAGAACTTTCGAGTATTAAGTCGAGTATTAAGTTAAATGAATATCATGTAATTGTGATTCAAAGGTTTTTTTGTTTTTTTTTAATAAAGCCCAACTAAATTTAATCAGAATTTTGTCAGTTTCCTAGATTAAGAGAAAACCAGTATTCAATTTTAAAACTCATTCATGTGCATTTGCAATTTTTGCATTTTCTCTTTTCTACTTTTGACCTTTAGCATTTAGCATGCTTCACTGACACGATTACTGGAGGTTGCAGAGCTGAATTCGTTTGTGTAATTGCTGAGAAGAATTTTGAGCAGCAATTTGACAGGGAGTGCTGTGTTCACCACACAAGACAGCATCTGGATGTGAATCTGAGTTTTGCTCGTGTGCAGATTGAGTCATACACTAAGAAAAACCCCCAAAAAAAAATGCATCAGCTTTGTCACTTTGTCATTGTCTCTTATTTGTATGTGTACACAAATGCCAGTAGTCATCCAGGTTTGTGTGACACATTTTTCTCTCTTCTAAATTGCAGGTTGTGAATCACAGGACTTTGGTAAGCATCCAACTTTAACATTACAAGTTCCTCAGCTTGCAGGTTTTGTTACCTCCAGTCACCCATAGTATAAACAATATTTACCTAATGTGTATTAGCAAAAACAAAGTACTGGAAGGTGGTGTGAAGGTACGTCAAGGCCATTAGCCATTACCTGTCAGTTCTAAAAACAGGATGTGTTAAAGGAAGTCTTTTAAATCCTGGTCATAATAACTCATTTCAAAAGGGACTACCAAATCTTTTTTGTCAGACCCTGTTGCATGTAGTCCGTGTTTAATCCTCATCTCCTCCGCCTCTGTTAGGCTGCGGCGTGGCTCTTTTGAACACCAGAATCGTGGGAGGTCAAGAGGCAGTTGAAGGAAGTTGGCCCTGGCAGGCCAGTTTGGACCGTGACGGCGGACCCATCTGTGGTGGGACACTTATCAACAACCAGTGGGTGCTGACAGCTGCTCACTGCGTAACAGGGTGAGGAGTCACTGTGTCAAGTTTGCTTGCAGCAGGACATAGGACGTGGCAGCATATTCAAATGTCACTTTGTTTTTTAAGGAAAGCACAAATTAATGATACAATTACTTAATAATGTAATCTAACTGCCAAGTTACATTCAGTCACATTCAGGCCGGTGGTGTCACCACTTTCACCCCTTGCTGAAGCAAGTGAAAACATATTTTTAAGGAATTGACTAAATCCATCCCACACACGTCTTCTTCTCACCTGTCAGCATGATTGTGACTAAGATTAATGGCTCCTGTGCAGAGCAGGCATCTCCTCTGTCCACATTCACACACCTGTCTTTACGTTACATATTACAGCACTTTAACAAGCGAACAATTCCTCAAATATAATTTCAAATTATCCGTGACTGGTGACAGGTGACCTGTATCTTGGTGTCTCATCTGGATGAAAGCGGAAAATAAAAGCAGAATTGTTGTCACACCTCAAGCGAGACCATACAGTATATTGTAAATTGTTGGATTTATTAACTGGAAACAGGGAGAAACTGCAAGCTTTGATCTGTCTGAGGAAAATAAAACCCACCAAGTACGGTGTCTGTAAAGCTCTCTAGTATCTTACGTTCTTGCAGCTGATAGACGGGAAGATAGAAGACAGGAAGAAGAAAAAACAGTGATCAGCCAGTTAAAAAGTCTCCTGGCTTTATTGGCCAAAGCTATAAGTAGTAGAAGTAAAAGAAAAGTAGATGAAGTAAGTAAGTAAGACGAAGATAGTCTGAAAAGTGTGATGAAAATAAAGAATTATTTTCATCATAATCCCTAAATATCTCAGTGTTTGGGTGTAAATGATCATCTGCGCTGTCGTCGATCTTTTTTTTTCATCTTGACATTCCAATAAAATCAAAACACAAATTTATATTATCATAATTTTTGAGGCTTGGCTCAAGCAAATTGTGACGTTTCTTCAGAAACAAACAGGAAGCGGCGATCCGAGTTGATAGTGAGCAAGAAAGTGAGTTGTTCGGTGTGAGGCCGGCCTTAATTACACGAGGGAGGCGAGGGTGACTGGACGCAAGGAAAAGAATTTCAAAATAAAACAGGAAATCGTGAATACAATATCATTTTAGTGGCAGATCATGATAACTATAATGATGATTTAATAACTTCAAATAATAATAATAATAATGCTGTCGGATTTCAAAAAGCAAAAAAGTCTAACAATTTTTCTTTATATTTGCAAAATATTTAAATGTGTGACTAAAAACTAATTAACCTAGTAACACATTGTCTTTAGATGTGAAAGGGTGTCAGACTTTAGTCTATAGGCTTGTATGGTATGGATGGCACACATGAACATTAATTATCACCAGATGTAAATGGGCCCTTAAGTATTAACACTTATTTCTAAAGGTTTACTGATATTATGCTTTCTAACACTATTTTTTTTTTATTACTATTTTTTTGTCTTCAAGGAATGAAGAGGACATCACGGTCCACCTGGGCCGCCAAAGCCAGTCACTTGTGGACATCAATGAAGTGTCACGCGATGTTACTGAGGCCAACTGCCATCCTATGTACAACTCCCTGACCAACGACAACGACATCTGTCTCCTGAAGCTGTCGGAACCTGTGACTTTTACTAGCTTCATACAACCAATATGCTTAGCTGCAGCAAACAGCACTTTCCACAGTGGGACCAGCAGCTGGGTCACTGGTTTTGGTGATATTCAACCTAGAAGTAAGTTCTCATAATTTGTGACCTGCTGATAATGCTTGACAAACGTTTTGTGCACGCCACTGGCAAAGGTCTTGGCTCTTCTTTTTGTTCCGCACCTTAATTTGTATTTTTTTGAAATCTCTCCAAGATTTTATCCCAGCCGACACCCTTCAGGAGGTTAATATACCCGTAGTGGGAAACAACGAGTGCCGATGCTACCACACATTTCCCATCAGCGAGAACATGATCTGTGCTGGGTTGAAAGCTGGAGAGAAAGATGCATGTCAGGTGAGCAAAACTTTGGTGTATATGTTATGCAGCAGTGTTTTTTTTTTCTATTTTTTTGTAATTAATTTTTAACTGAGAATTAAATTTCATAATTGAGTTGCAAGTCATGCACATGTCTACTGGCGTGTCTTTGTCTACCTTTGTAAATCCTGGTAACTCATCTAAGTCTCATCAATCTAATGACCTGTTTGAATTTAAATCAAAACTCAATGTCCATCAGTGTATCTGGCCATTTGGTGTAGTTTGCCTTGTGGTCCAGCAGAGGGCTCTATTGTTTGTGTTCACGTTTGTTTGAACATGACTTTTTGACAGATCCACTGTTGTTAGCCCAGCAACTCAACAGCTGCCATTCATTTCTTTCCGCAGGGAGATTCAGGGGGCCCACTCATGTCCAAAGGCCCTATAAGGTGGGTCCAGAGTGGAGTTGTGAGTTTCGGTGAAGGCTGTGGCCGGCCTGAAAGTCCTGGAGTTTACGCCCGTGTGTCCCGGTACCAGGAGTGGATCAGCAACGTCACCGGCAGCAGCCAGCCATATTTTGTCACCTTTACATCTCAAGGCGTCGATCGCGATGCAAACTTCACCTGTCCGACCCGACGACCCTTCACAAGCATCAGAACAACCACGGACGACAACAGCATATTTAGCGGAGGAGAAAATGTGATCACTCACTTCACCTCACTCTGTGTCCTCATTCTGTCGCTCTATGTGCTGGTTGGTGTCGCATAACATGACAACTATGTATTCTACCAATTCACTGTTCCCAACGAGTAAAAGATTTTAAGACGGTTTATAAAATGTATCGTAACAAACATGATAACAGAGGGTTACAGTGGGTTTATCGGAGCCTTTTTTAATGAGTGTGTGTTTGCAAGTTTCCTTCGCGTCTGTGCGTGAGCATGTGGGTTTGTGTATCACATTGTCCTTCAGTGCCCCTCAAGGTTCTCAAACTCCCCCTGAAATGAAACCTAATTGGGCCAAATGGAGCTTATTTTTCATTTCCTCTCACTTTTTAAATTTTGATAAACATTCACGCATGAACTGTTCACACTGTCCCCAACAGGACACTGTAGATAATATATGACAAACACACACACACACACTCTCCCCAGTATATTCTGAATGGCTAGTCGGAAAATGAACAGCCCGAGGCCATAGAAATGGTCTAATTGTTATTCTGCAGATGTGATTATGTTTTATTACTTTAGTCTCAGTGGTGAAAACTGTGTTTATGTACTTCTCTCACAGCGCACAGAACAACACCATGACCAAAAAATGACCTTACATATCTGACTCTGGGACAAGAGCAACATTTATGATTTTAATTAAACTGAAAAGTATTTTTACCAACTCTGAGAAAAGAAACATTATTGAAATCGTGTCGCTGTTATCGCTGCTCCTTTTTATAACTGTTGAGCGCCTTTTTATCCTCCAGTAATGTACTTCTCTGTTTGTGGGAAACGTCATTTGCTTTTTGTTATTTGTACTTTATGAACATTTTAAGCTCAAAGAAGAGAAAATGGAATGAAAAAGAATATGTAGCTACAGTTAAAAAGTATATATTCAAGGTTTTTATTTTCATTACATTAATATAAAAAGCAAAAGAGAAAATAAAAAGAATGACCTTGTAAGAAAGACAAAGCAGCAAATTAAATTGTAAAGTTGTGACTCAGTGGCAATTAACAAACACACCGAAATGTTGTCATCGTTATTATTTTATTATTGAGCCATTGACATTACGCTTGCGAGAAAAACCACATAATTGGATTGAGGAAAGAGGAAGATGGAGACAGAGGAAGACAGTGACACACATAAAGGCCGAATCATTGGCAAACAATGGCCTAAAGTAGCACTACAATACCAGTAGAACCAGTTGTCAGTACTGGACAGAAACAAGGCGACGATACAAGCAAATAATGAAAAAACTCTGATCTAAACACAACAGTGAACATTGGACTAAAAGACCGCTGAATATTGGACTAAAGATCCTGTGAATATTAGACCAAAACACTAGTGACTATTTGACTAAAGAAACAATGAATACTGGACCAAAACACTAGTGACTATTGGACCAAATCATAAATAAACATTAGACCAAAACACCAGTGAACATTAGAATAAAACACAAGTGAATATTGGACTAAATCATCAATAAATATTGGACTAAAATGCCAGTGAATATAAGACAAAACCAGGGCTAAAAACACTGAATATTAGACTAACAACCGCCCACGTATCTGCAAAAACAGGCTTGACAGATACCACAGACACACTCACTTTTAAAACAGGCCATTACAAAGAGCAGTGCTCTGCAGAGGTTGTTGCAGCTCTGTCTCAGTGCTGACTCACTGTGGATGTGTAGTGACTCATGCTGAAGTTAAGATCAGATGCTGTTTCTGTTGAACTTCTCCACCTCATCACTGTTACACAACCCTAATACGTCATTACCAAACGTTCTGCGTGCGTTTTTCTCTTATAGCGCATGTGGGTATTAGTATATCATATACGTAGTACATTGAGTTTCACATGCAAAAACATACGTAGTTACACATTGTTTCTTTTACATGTTATTACATAAACAGAGTAGTTGAAAGTTTATTTGCTGTATTTAAATGCATCTCATAATCTCACTTGAAATGAGCCAAATGTTTGGCATGACACATAGAGGGTCTGTGTTTCTCGAGTGTTTCCACGTCGCAGGTTCCTGGTTGGGTGGAGCTGGGGGCTCTGGGAAGTGGAAGCAGCTGGTGACTGTCCTCCCCGCAGATCATAAGACCTTTCATTCCTGGCACTCAGGAGGATCCCTCCTCCACCAAATTGTCTTCTGGTAGAGTTAGATTTTCTGTTTAGTTTACTTTAGTTGAATTAGTCTGGTGCTTCTTCCATCTGCCTGCCTTATATGTCGAAATTACCATTTTTGTTATCTCACTTGAGCAAAAACCATAAACATAAAAGTGGATGTTGAAAAATTAAGAGCTTTAAATCTGCATTGTATCGAATGACCATCAGGGGGCGATTGTATTGAAATCTATGGGAAAATGCCCCTACTTCTCACTTGATTTATTAGCTCAGTGAATGTTTCAAGTCTTCAATAAAACATTATGTTAATTTTTTTTAATTATGGTCCCATTTAAAGGAAAACAGAGCATAAAGCAGGGGATGTATTAAGGCACAGCTACCGTGTGATTAAAAGACTGTAACACACAATCAGTACCTCACTCCTCCTCAGCTCGTCCTTCTCCTTCAAACTGGGTTTTTAAAAACAAAAAGGGCTTAAAAATGGCACAGTGGTGGGTTGACAAAACTAAATTCTGTCACATGAAACTTTTTTGTACATGTATTATACGCGAGCATTAGTAGTGGCAGCAGTAGTAGGAGGTGTCGTGTCAGAGCAGCATTGTATCAACATCAGTGACAGCAGCAGCAGCAGAGGCAGCGCTTTGGACTCTTGCGGGAGCATCAGTTGGAGTAACAGTAGTAGTGCCTGCAACAGTAGCTGTAACAGCTACAGTAGCAGCTGTCATTCAGTCTTCACAACTCTGAATACACAGACATCATCTTTGTTGGTGAGGTTTCATGCTTCCTACCAACTGAAATACCTCAATGCATGACTAATCACTGTTATAGCCAGCTGTGTGTGTGTGTGTGTGTGTGTGTGTGTGTGTGTGTGTGTGTTTGTGCATGCACACCTGCATCTTTGCAGTAAATGTGCAACCAAACTTTCCTCTGCCTCCAATCTCCTCTTCCCCTGTTTTCTTTCATCGCCGTAGTTCTCCTCTCAGTCTCCTCTGTCTCTTGCTCTAGGCCCACAACAAAAACAAAAAAATATCACTGAAGTCAGCATCTGTTGACTTTGAAGCATGCGTGTGTGTGTGTGTGTGTGTGTGTGTGCACGCGCACACGCACAAGCGAAGTGAAAGACAGATCAAATGTGTTTTAGAGGCACAAGAGTAAATTGCTTTAATCTTCCTCTTTGCAGCCTCAGCTATATACTTCTGAGCTGGCTATTGTCTGGTTCAGCACCAATGAGTGTCTCTCACACAGACACACACACAGTAACACACCTAAATGCATTTAATCCACCAAGGTTGCCTTGTTGATGGTTATAAATCATATGGATGCATATTGTCTTTACAGTGCGATGAGCAAGGTGAAAGTTTTTAGGCATGCAACACAACCCTGAAAACTTTGAGCAAACAACACTCATACATATTCATAATGAGGCTCCAAACACACACACACACACACACACACACACACACACACACACACACACACTCAGAGACTCTTCATCCCTTTACTCTACTTACTTTATCTACAGCCTCTGCAGTGTAGTAAAGGGATGGCAGTGATGTTTGGCTCCACACTGCCTCACCGACTTAACGCGGGTTTGTCTGAACATTTATTTTCTTTGCTTAAAGCTGCTCGATATTCAACGGCACGACCCTCAAACGGGAGAGGTGCTAAAGGCCTCACTGACCTCAACATCAGCAGCTTCATCAGCTCTGTTTCACTTCAGATGCTCATTGAGTTTCAGTCATGGATCAGCCTGATCCAGGTATGATCTCATGTCAAGTTACATGAACATTTTGACAGTAAAAATACAAATATATTGACTAAAAACATGAGTTATTGATTGTGCCTTCATTACTATTGGTCAAGCAGGAAGTGCTCTGTTAAAATTAATTCAGGTCTGTTTAGAGAATCAAAAGACATAAACAATAAACTACAAAATAACAACAATTTAAAAAAATACAGATTTCACCCATTAAAAAAATAATAAAAATAAGCTGTTGTTATGAGAAACCTGGATACAGATACAGTCATGTTTACAGGGAGATGAATAATGAATGCATGTTAACGGACTCAGCACTTACTATTAGAGTATGAAGCCTTTGTGAATTTTAAATCAATGTTAAATAATCATTTTGTTAGTGCTGAAAAAACAACAGCTCCCTTAAAGCATGAAATGCAAGGTCTTCTTTCCTCAGCATTGCCTTTCATGTGTGAATGATGTCTTTGGGATAGATATAGTATCCAATTTTCCAAAAAGTCTGTCAAAAGTAAATAATACGACACCTTCTTCAGCATTTTCCTGCCTCACAAGAAATTGTTGTGTTCGTCATGTTGACAAAACCATAATTGCAGGAATGACACATGCAGGAGTTGTTTCCCTCGAGTGGGTGAGATACTGATCAGGTTTTTCAAAAGGTGATGCAGAGGAAGGGGGAGGTGACTGGAAACAAAATGAGAGTTTGTGCCCTTGACGTTTGGGGCAGGAGAGAGAAGTGAAAATACAACAGGAATAAATCTGGCAAAACAGGTAAACAGAGGTTGAGGAGTAAAGTGTAAGACTTTACTCAGGAAGAAGGATTCGATACACAAAAAGGCATTCAGGAGGGTAAACAATCCAAAAAGGGTTTAGGTAAAGACAAAGTCAAAGGCATGAGCAGGGATCTAAAACTAACCAGGAGCACGAAACACGAGGAAAATCCAAAAAGGGTCCAAGGCAAACTGGCACAGGGAAGACAGACAAAACTACTGAAGGTAAACAGGGAGGATGGGACACAGGTGAAACACATCGTGGTGGGGCAGACAATCACAGGAGGAAGGAGGGAGCAGGGATCTGAAATGAAATGAAACAGGAAGTAAAGCAACAAAAATGGGAAAGCGAAAAAACAGAACCTAAGACCCTGGACGAGACCTCTGCTCATGGTCTTCTACCTCCAATCTATTCCTTCCTGTGGCTATATCTGTAGTTACTCTTGTAATATTTCCTATTTTTGGATATTTCTCACTATAATTCATTTTTTTCTTCCTTTTCTTTCTCCTTATCATTATCTATCCCATCCCTTTCTTACCTTTTATCTTTTCTCCCTATTTTTCCTCTTTATTCTTATGCTGACTTTTATCTTTCTCCCTATTTTTACATTACAATTTTACTACCTCATTTTCTTTGTCACTTAGTCACTTTAACTATTAATTTTCCTCCTCTCTCACTCTGTTCTTCCTCCACATTTCCCATTTCTTGGCTTTATCTCTCCTTCTCTTCCATCAAATTAATACCCATCTCGCCACTGTGCAGTTCAAATAGCGTGATGCTATGTGGGTCATTTGGCCAGAAATTTGATTTATCTTCAATACACAACAGACCCACATAAGCAGGAAGTGAAAACCCCCCAAAGGGTGGGTTTCAATTTAGCTAAAGAAAGATGAGCTGGACAACATCTGGGATTTGTCTCATGAAGTTTAGTCTGAAAAGCGAAAAGACTGAATACAAACGCCGTTAACTAATGTGGATATTTCATCCAAATCTGATTTGTAATATTTTCACAAAAGCAGATAAGTGCAGATAAAAAAAAAAAAATGTTTAGTTTAGGAACAGTAATTTAGTTTGTTCCCACACATTAATTATATATAAACAATATAATTAATGTGTAATTACACATTGTGTAATTGTAATTATACATTACACAATGTGTTATTACGCATTACAATTGTCTATCAAATCATTCAACAATATCAAAATTTAAAAATACATTAAGATTTATTTCACTTCATCTTCATTTATTTACTCAATGTTTTAAAGTTTAAGCAATATTTTCCTTTAATAATGTATCTTTAATAATGTATGTTTTAATAGTGTTCTGTAGTAAAACTTTTAATATCACTGTCTGTATTTAACTATTTTATATATATATATATATATATATATATATATACACATATATATATACATACATACACACACACACACACACACACACACACACACACAAATATATATATACACGTATATATGTTTTTTGGGGGTTTTTTGCATATTTTGTATGTGTACCTTCCATGTGGCACAAATTCGTGATTCAAGTTAAAGTTAAAGACGGCTGACAAAACGTATCATGAATAATCTGTGATATGTACAAAATATGTACAAAATAAAATCAAGTCTTTGGTCTAGTTCTTTTAGAGAGTTGAGTTCAGATGAAAATATCATATATATATATTATTGATTTAAGTTTTGTTTAAAGCAGTATTGATTGATCTTACCACTTTGGCCACTAGGAGGCAGCAGAACAACTTGAAAACACAACAAAGGAACATTTTCTGGCTGTAAATAATATTCTAATATAATATAATATAATATAATTCTTTCACATTTCATCTTAGGTCACCATCAACTCTAGACTGAAATATCTGGTTCTTTAGCAGCTATATGCTCCAAAATCTTTACCAGCTAGTCACTAAAGGTGTCTGACTCGTCATATTACACCACAGTCATTTGACCTATCATTAATATAAAAGTGTTGCTTAGTGCAGCTTTAAATTTATCATGTTAAATTAAATTAAAGTGCATTTTCAATGGAGAACACACTCAAACAAGGAGGCAACAGTTTGAAACTAAAACACAAAATGCTTCTGACACTTTAAATCTTCTCCTTTCATATATCATTTTCTTCTGCTGTGAATTTCAGTTACACAAATCACAATTTTTTTCTCATCACAGCTCGTTACAAGCAGTTCACGCCATCCCATATTAAGCTTGACATTTCCACCTCATTTCGCACTAAGCTGCTGATTTCTGTGTGACTGTATCTATATAAATATCGGCTTAAGTGGGAAATTAAATTCTGGATTAGAGAGATTTAGGCCTTTCTTCTCCTTCCTTTGTCCCACGTCGAGATCCTATAATCTTCTCCTCCATCTATTGCTGAAATCACCTTGTTCCTCTACAGCAAAATGTTGTTCTTCTCAACAGATTTAACTCTTCCTTTATGTCCCACTCCTCTTCAGTATCTTCCTCAAAGCTTCCTGCCTTTTTTTTTTTTTTTTTTTTACATCCTTCTAAGGATTTACATAAGAGAGACAGTTTTTCATAATCCCTCAATTATTCCTTAAAATATCCACTTAAACATGATTAACTTTGCCTCTTTTCCTCTGCTCACAAAGACTTAACTATAGGGGCAAAAAAAAAGAGATAACAAAATCGTCCAGATGGTTCTTGTGAATATCTGCAGCATGGGGTATTTTTAGTGGAGGTTTGATAACACTGCAGACATCCACATACACCCTACCACCAAACATGAGATGCACCACCTTCGGTTCATTGTTGCCTCCACTGATAATGTCAAAACTGGCTCCCAAAACAAGCATGTGAAAAAAAACAGATTGTGTTATCAGTCGTGTTAATTATATTAAGACGCAGAGGCTTAACTTTCGTTATTTGTTCATGCTGATTAGCTGCCCCGCTAATCTCTTTGGGGTAAAGGACTGAATAATTTCAACCATGCAGCCTGAAGGGAAACATGGAAACCCATTGATATGTTGAATGGAAAACTGAGACAAGCTGTTAATGAGATATATCTCATTATTAAATCCTTAAATGACTAGACTAATGAGTATGCAAACAATGCAGACAAGAATAACTTAGTCAGTCAACTCGTGTAGAAAACATTTGATATGTGACGAGAAGGCACTGAGCTTTTCAGCCTCTGCAGCAAATTATTAAACCTGCACTGACTGAGACTGACGTGTGACAGTAACAAATATCCAAAAATCCAAAAGCTGCGACTTGTTTTAGTTTGTAAACTCTTGTAGTCTGAATGGGTAAATATAAAGACCTTTGGAAACAATGTCGTAGTCACACTCGGCCGCTCCCTGATTGGATCTTAGCAGCCTCGGATACCAGTGGTGGAAGCAACAATCACAAGTGTCACTGTTGTCTTTGCCAGTAGCTGTTGTTCTGCATGTCAATGCTACAACTGCCTTTGTTTTTCTTGTTCGTACTCTTTTCTGCAACTTATCAGCTGAGTTCACCTGAGAGTTGACTGTCTGTTTCCTGTTTACACGGACTCGCACATGCCCAGTGTCCGTGAACGGTCACGTTTGTGATTTCAGGTGAGAGTATGGACGTAGATGGCTTCTGGTACGGAGCTAAAACGCTCGTCTGCAGAGAGATTGTTATTTTAAAAGCCTGCTTCAGGGATTGAGTCCAGCTCCCTGTCAGCACAATGTCCTTATGACACGTTGCAGCGATTTGACCTTTGATTTGTGTCGGTCCATTCACCAGAAAAGAACTGATGTAAAAACTCTTGGAAATGTTCCTGGAAAAGATAACTAAACTATTGGGAAATTATATTCATTAGAAAAACTGATAGTGTGAAGTTTGGAAGTGATCATAAAAAATGTGAAACTGAAAAAGAAAAGAAGAAGTTTCCTACTAACTTTGAATTTGTACATTTGTTCTTTTATGCCTCTAAACCACAGCTTCTTCATCATTTCACTTACTTAAGGACCCTCTCGTGATCAAATTCCTTATTTTGGTTGTAGTTGTGTGTGTTTGTGTGCATATTTCAGTACAAAATATAGCCCACCACTGTCACATTGTTCTGTTCAACGGCCACCTACTGGCTCTCCACCACCAGCAGAGGACTCTCAGGGTGGATTACGGTGTCACCCATCTTTATAGACCTGTAGTTTATGAGCCTATAATTTCCAGAGAATGTGCTATTGTTATTCTTAGTTTTGAAGGTTCACCTAAACATGATATAAAGTCAAACTGCTCTATAGCACCTGTGCACAGTGGATACACTGACAAGGCCACTCATTAGGTTTTACATCTGTGGTTTACACCCTCTCAGAAGTCAACGCAGCAGCGTCAGCACAAACACCGGGCTCTTGTCAGTTGTGCGCTTGGTTTCCTCGCAGCTCTCTACACATCTAATCACACCCAGTTTCCGTGTTTGTCTGTGGCTCATTAGACAAAGACGAGAACTCGGGCTTGCGTTGCTGTGGGAGTCTGAGTGTGTGTTTCTGCTAATTTACGCACATTGTTCACTTTGCTTCCTGCATCATTTGTCTGGCTGATTGCCGCTTTTTCTGCCACGTGAACCAACAAAAACACACACGGCGGCAACGGCTGCTTCAGAATGACAACGGTTTGTTAACGATAGAACTGCAGTTGTATATCTGTGTGTGTTTTTTCATATAAAACCAGGTAAACGTATCAGCTAGTAGAAAAAATAAAACGCCAGCTTCAGCTTCTTGTGTTGACTTTGATTCCATATCCAGATTTTTGTTCATATGCAGGAATAAAATAAAATAAAAAGTAAACAATGGATAATCATCCTGGTCCAAAGTCTCGACGTCTCTGCGTTGATAAACGCTGATAGCATCTAGCATCATCCTTGACAACGACACATTGATTTATTGATGTACATAAAGACCAAGGACTTTTAATTGATATTTGTCAGGACTCAGCTTGGACAACCTTTGATGAACCATGATGTCTGATCGTCGCATCGATAGCTTGATAGTACCGATAAGCGCTCACCTTAGCGTCTAGCTTTTCTTCATTATTCTTTTTGTCACGAGGACATGCGACCAAAGAAAAGGCAGAAGAAGAAGAAGAAGGGCTCTCTTTTTCTTCTTCAGGTCAAATAGCCATGTGAGTGCAGTTGCAGTGACACAGGCTTGCTTTGGAAGGAAACAGAAGGCTAGCTTGAACTCTGTGGTTGCTATCATTCAATTTTGAAGCGGTACACTCATTGTGTTTGTCAATTGATGCTATACAAGTCGAACTTAATTTGTCTAATCTTTAAAAAAAACAAACAAACCATGATCTCATTTCTAATCACGTCAGTCTCAGTGAGGGAGGATGAAGGTAACATTGCGCAGGTGAGCAGTCAAATGAAATCAGCCTTAAGGTTTGCCCTCATCTTACCACAATCTGAAATACCTCATTGATCCCAGAGGGGAAATTGTGTTTGTTTCAGTTGCTCCAGCGTAAGAGAGGAAAAAATGTATGTATGTAAAAATATGTGCACTATACTGTAACAATATATATGGAAATAGATCAGAAGAAATGTGTAAAAATATGTGAATTATCCTGCCACTGTAATTCGGTGTGAATACAATTTGAATAATATACAATATTTGCATGATTTCCCAGGGTACAGCAGAGAAATGTTTGAAATTTGAAATGTTGAGGAGTTGGTATTGTACATCTAAATTAGTGTGGTGTTATTTACATATTTTTTACTTTATAGGAGGTTTATGAGGAAGTGGGGTGAGTGCTGGGCCAATTGGCCCCAGCGTTAGTAATCATTATGTCTTCTGCATCGTATATGATCATAAAGTGCATAGAATGAGATATATATTGCGATGTATAATCTTTGTTATTGTAAGAGTGGTCAATGAAGCTGTGCATTAAAACTGTGGAAAGACTTCCTGTTAACACAGTTTCCTTCATTAACCAAAGAGGCGGTGGTTGGGAAATGGGTGTCGACAATCTCATGCATCTCAGCCCTGCAAAAGAAAAAAGAAAAAAAAAAACTAATCACTGATCCCATTCTGAGGTCGCAGCCAAATGTCATTAACAGAATATCATTTAAAATACCGTCATTAACTGCAGCTAAGTCAACTGCAATCCTGTGGCGTTTCTCTTTGATCGTTCTTAGATGTTTTCACCCTGGAAATACTGCAAACAGTTGCTTTCCCAAAATGTTCTTCATCACCAAACTCCTGCTGACAAAAAAAACAGCGATGCAAAGAACTGGCTCTGATAATATCACCAATATAAGACACGGTACGGTGTTGGGGTAAATCGTAGAGTGTGAAGAAAAACTGCAACGTTCAGTTAGGTAGTCATCAAGGAATAGTAGCACATATATAGTAGGGTTAGTAGGGTTTCAAAATCCTCCCCTGATAGAAGGCTATTCAAATGAAATCTGCTTCAACCCCATGTCCGAAAGCTGCATTAGACTCAGCAGGAGGGACGACATCAGGCGAAACTCAGGGTTCGTTAAAGAAAACCTGTCAGTGAGTAGCTTCTCTTTCTGACACGGAAAACCTCAGAGTTTTTCCTCATCTCAGTTTTAACAGACTCACATTTCACTCAACCTCCTCTCTGAAATACACCCCACCTGTTTGAGAAACTATGATTTATTTATAACTTGTTTGGTGTTGATTTGGTTCAGTGGTTTTGAGACCCGCTTTCCAGAGAAAGTCAGAAGTGGGTGAAATGAGACACGGCAACGTGGTCTGACAAAAACAAACAGAACATCGGGGAATCGAAAGGTTCGTGACAAGAAAGGGAAAAGAAGGGCGTATACACAGGTAAACTCACAGTGAGGTCAGAAAACACACCATCCTCCTGTTGTTTTATCAGATTATGTGGAATTCTGGCATTTCTTGCATCTTGCAATTGCATCTCTTGCGATTGGTGTTGCATCATTGCTTTGTTCTTTCCAGCCAATTACTGAACCTGCAAACAAAATGTCTTCATCCATGACGTCATCGCCATTATGACGTTTCTTTCATTTTCCCGGATGCTTCGTGTCATTTGACAGACCTCAGTGACTAAACAAAGACAATTCAGACACAAAATGTCAAAATGCATGTTTGTTGGTTGAAAAATGTCTGAAATGAAAAATTATCAGCAAACAAGCGGGTTAGATTTCAGTCGAGCTCTTCCCACAGAGCCCCAAAGATTCGTGGACGCACAGCTTCATCAGTCAGGAAGACTGATATCAAACTGTTTGATGCTTTGGCTTTCATGTCCAAATCCTGGCAGATCTGACAGCCGCCTGTGACAGAAACTACTGAGAAAGTCAGACTGAACAAACGCCGGCGAAGGAGAGCGGAGACAGGAAGGGGAAGATTACGGAAGAAAGCTGAGGATGGATGGGAGAGAGAGAGAAAGGGAGAATGGTATAGGAGAGGCAGGAAATAAAATAGATGACATATACTAAGCTGCTAGAACGGCTGCCACTCACCAGCATTTTCAAACCCGTCTGCAGGGATTTGCGGCCATTCAGCCACAAGAGTGTTCGGATGATATGGATCACAGCCAGTCAGTCCGGTTTCTCCAAAAGGTGTTGGATGGGGTTGAGACCAGGACTCAGATCATTCCACATCATACTGGGGAGAGCGTTTCTTCAAGGATCCGGCAGCGAAACAGGAACCAGACGTCCGAAACAGGCTATTATCTAGATTATCTACCTTGTCAACTAAAGTGGTTTTGCCAAGTGTCTTTTTGGAGGAAATGTACATACGTTCACTGATCATTATGATCTGTCATGTTTCTAGAACATGAAGTGTTCAGACGCTAACCACCAACTCTCTTATAAAGGATATTTAAGGATGCAGAAACTATTCTGCACAGCCCTGCTGCAAGGAAATAAAGGCCTTTACAGGACTGGATCTTCGCCTTCGTCTCAACTCTTACTCACATAAGCCTCATTGGCACAAACAGTGCGGCCACGAGAGGATTCTCTCAGGTGGTCCTCACAACTCATCTGTGTTTCACTCTCAAATTCATAAACGCACACAGGAAATAAGCCAGGGAGCTTTGTCACCTTAAGCGTTTATTCATGTTCTTGCATATTGTCTTGAGCTCATGTCCAAAGCCAAAGATAATGTTAACAGCCCACTCTCGCACGACACAAGAGTCTCTTGTCTTTCTGAACCCATTTTGTTTTCCGTTGGTCTGATGCAGACATCAGAGATAAAAAATCTGCGTCAGTTCCATCCGCTCACGGCATTCAACACTCACGCGGGGTTGTAATTCATCACTGAAGAGGCAGAGACGCCCATTTCTTTCTCTGGCAAAACCAGAATGCAATTCAGCCACGAGACAGGGACACAGCTGCAATCGCACAAACGGCCAAATGATCATGAACTCGGTGGCAAGTGTGGGCGTACTGTCGAGTAATAAGACTTATTACTCGAAAGTACGGCGACACTTGATCGTTGTCACTTTCTCGGTGGCATCCTGGGAAATGTAGTCGATCACACATAGAATTCCACCGTGTCCCCAGTTCAAATCCAGGCCAGAGAGCAAAAAACAAATCAGTGGGCCTGAATTACACTGATAACACAAGTTTAAAGTGTTTAAGTTCTTTGAACTGCACCACAGAAGCAAAGATACTGCCAAAATAAAACCCACCTAGAATCTTTAGCTCTTTAAAGGTACTTTGTGACCAAGCAAACAAAGAAAATGCATTGTGTTCAAGCTTCCTTGAGATAGACGTCCTTGCTGAACAATACATGAAGCGTTTTTTGAACCGTGTTGCGTTGCTGTTTGCGCTGCCTTTGGCGGCAGGCTGCAGAGCTTTTCTGCACTCGTCACCGGCACCACACTGACGGTATGAATGTTTGTCGTGTCGTCCATGTGCACAAGTTGGTCGGTTGCAGAATCCGTATTGCTGTGTCCCTCTGAATCTATATCCTCAAATTATTATTATTATTATTATTATTATTATTAAAAGACTCAACAAGACCCATATTCACCTTGCGCATGCATTACATAACATCTGTGAAATGTGTTTTGGGTCATATTTGAGCTCTGACTGCCGAGCGCTAAATCTGGTTCCTTGGGGGGAAATTTTGGCGTCTTTGTTATTCTCTGGAGGTTTCAGACTTCAGTGACACTGACCTCCAGGCGTTGCATTGTTCCACAAAGATATGCCCACTGACGTTCACCGTGTGTGTTCATGTGCCAGTGGTGTGCGCCTGCGTGCTTGTTTTCGCCACTTTACTACCCAGGGGTTGTTCTCTCCTTTGTCCTTTAGCTTTTATTTTGACACCCATACACACACTTCTGGTGTTTAGATGTTTTGGGGGGTTTTTTGTATTAAATAAGAAATACTCACACTGACACACACACAAACACACACACAAGGGAACATTTGTTGAATCTCTTTTGTTATCATTTCAAATTAAATCTTCCTGGGAACTAGAAGGCTTGGATCAGACTTTCAGTCATTCTGGTTCCAAAACACACCATTTACACAGAAAAACAGTCTGACTTCCACTCAACTGACCTGGAACATGGTTTAGAAGAATAAGTGACAGATGCTTTCACATTTTAGGAGACGCGTCGGTTGAAAAAGCGCTTTTGCTGGTGGTTGCTGAGGATGAATTCAAAACAGTTAAAATATTTTGAGCAATGCAGTTTTAGAAGTTTCTGTCCATGTCATGGTGAAACCTGCCCTTTCCCCGTGTCCTCACCTGCACCCTCACAGCCTCTCTGTTCCCCTGGCTGCAACGCTTTTGTGGCGTTCCCAGTTATTTCCCAGCTATTCAAATAAAAAAAGACACCTGAAAACGTTTCCACCCTTTGTCAGTCATCTGATCCCGATCCTCTCTTAACACCAGTGCCTCAGTCCCTAATCGGGGTTATGCAGCATTTCAATCACTTTATCTCCCAGAATGTCACCAAAGCCACTTTCTCTGTGGAAAAAAAGAAAGTTTTTACACCAATTAAAGTAGAGCAGAGGATTTAGTATTGCTCTTTCATTTGAAAAAAAAAAAAGTGACACCACAAGCTGACAGTTACCCGTGATGAGTTTTATTTTGTTCTCCAGGATGTCAAGCCCATGGGCAGGTTACTGAGCACAAGCAGAGGGGCCAAAGGGATCAAGGTGGCCCTGGGCTTCACCTAGAAATGTCCCTGCAAGAGCTGCAAGAAGACTACAAAGGTGCACGAAGAGAACCGAAAGCACAAAAAGTCATTGTTTTAATTTAGTGAAGTGCAGTGAACAATGAGCTCTGATGTTTCCTGTCAAACAAACGCTGCCGGGCGAGATGATGTGTTCAGCGTCCTTTTTGTGACCTTACTATCCTTTTCTCTTTCTGCAGGACTCTGGAATCCAGGTTGTAATTTGGTGCAGAAAGAAAAGCGGATGTGTTCCCTGGTTGGGAGGCATCGATCCAAGAGAACGGGGAGGGGGGGCAGGAAAAGATCAGCCACCTGATGTATTGTTGGTCCTGACAGATGATGAAGAGAAAAGCTCTCTGAAATATTGCCCTTGTGTTGAATCTGAGAATTGGAATTTAACCCAGTCGACGCCACAGTCACAAAACGACCTTATAGAGACACCAGACATCCTTAACGAGACACAAAACAACTGCAAAGAGATGCAAAATGACCACAAAGAGACACAAAATCATCAAAAAGAGAGAAAACAAGCACAAGGAGACCTTGCAAAATGACCTCAATGAGATACAAATTACCTTAAAGAGACACAAAACAACCACAAAGAGATCCAAATGACCTCAAAGAGGCACTAAATGACCTTAAAGAAACACAAAACAACTGCAAAGAGATGCATAATGGCCATGAAAGGATGCCAAATGACCACAAAGAAGGACAAAACTTCAAATCAGATACGCAAAAAAAAAAAAAACCTGACCACAATAAGACTGTCTGTGCCCACAGGCAGGTCCCTTTTTTCATTATGCATCTGTCTCATAAGCTGCAGAACTAACATTAGGCAGGATGTTTTGACCACCGCAGATAGAGGACGAGGACGAGAGGCAGGTATTTCAAAAGGAGCCTGTGGGAGCCATTTAAGGAGAAACTTGAGTGAAATAAGGCCTGAGCTGATATCGATGAGGAGGTCGACTGTGTGTTTCTGAAAGGATGGAAGACCGGGACAGAAGTGGGTTAATGATTTAAGGATTAAATCTCATCTGCTCCTGTATATGACCAATCCAGAAAAAAAAAAAAAAAAAAGACAGACTGGGTGAATTCTTTGCCAGAGTTTGGAGCACAAACTTTATAGAAGATGTGTGATCAGAGGGAATGAAACTAGACCGAGGATAAGGCTGCAATCCAACAATAAAGGCAGAGAAATATAGTAAAGGAATTTGTTCGGCTGCACAGCTGAAATAACCTTTCAGAGGTAGTTACAATACAGGCGAGGAATGAAAGGCCTGGTAAAGAGGACTGACAATAACAGATGACTGGATTAATGTCCAATTTACTTCAGAGGAATGAGAAGAGTTTGGGCAAAGTCCACTAAGACCTTTCTCCGGGGAAGGACCTGATGTTTGATGTTGTGTAGTATCATGTAAGAAATGAGGGGAAAATGTTATTTAATAAAAAAAAAAAAAAAAATGACCGGGGAAATCTAAAAACAAACGTCGACTCAATCCACCTCAAGAGGAAAAGGCGTTGGTAAGAAACTGACCTCAGCGTTCGGTATTAACCGGCCGGATCAGGTCCTTTGGTGGCGGTTTATCTGCTCAGCGTTGTTCCAGCTGGAAGGGAAATGATTTCGCAGCGGCCGTCTCCGCTGTGTACATGGCCCGGTAATTTTCAGAGCAACTAACTGTCCACTTGAGATCAACAGAAACCCATGAAGAGCCAAAAAAATTCCCGGTGCTCGTTTCACGCTTGCCAAAAACTCTTTGCTGCCATGGCAACAAGCCCTCTGTCCCTTACTTTAACTCCAAAATACATTTGATCTGTTCGGTGCTTTTCAAACGGTGTAATGTGGTGAGGTTTTATGAGGAAACTGCCTGAACTCCCAGACCAGCCAACAGTCCCGTCGGCTTTCTAAAGGGCCTTCATCATCACCTGCAGCATCACAGCCTGGCTTGAATCCACATCCACCTTAATCCTAAAACAAAAGCATCGGAAAGAGAAGTCAAGTCACTGGACTGGAGCAGGAACTGTTGGATGATCAGAAGTTCAGGTTTGGGCCAAGTCTGAACGTCTGTTGCATAGAGTTGCATAAAGCACATCTATTGGAGTCTTCAGAAAGTGGAGATGGGCAAAGTTACACGCAACAGAGTTTATCCTATGCCTGTGCACCATTTTTTATAGTCAACCTCCCTCCTTTTTCAGTCCATTTCTCTGTTCCATTCACCTGTTTTTCAAAAAAAAAAAAGGATAGATAAATAATATTGCTGTGAGTATTAATATTGTTAAACATCAGTTTACTCATCTTGAGTGGCATCTGTGCTCGTTTCAATCAACTCAAACTCAAAATATTGGTCTGTTTTAAAGTGTCTGTCTGCTCATGTCCTCCTCTTCTGGCCTTTTCCGGTCAGCAACTTTCTGTTTTTCGGCCAACTTTCTCTTTGGAAGGTCAGTCTTAATTAGTTTTTCTTTTTTGGTGTATGACAGAGCATTAAATGCACTATAGGACCGCACAGACTGTGAAAGAACAATCTAACTTTTCGGGCAGTGAATCAATAAGTCGTTTCAAACCAGTAAACACATTTAAGGGACTTCAGCAGGGTTTTATTGACTTTTTACGCTCCTGGCTGTATTAAATATGCCCAAACATTCAAATAATATTCAGGTGCCGGTGTTTTGTCTGCGGAGTTAGATGACGATAATGAAAAGTGTCAACTGTAAGCTGCCATCTGTCCCCAACAACAACTGCAATTAAAAGTGCGGAGTTCACCAAACAAAGCAGGACACTTTCAGGATGAATAAACCCAGGGGACAACGAGAACATACAGGAAACAAAGCAGTGAAGATGTGTAAGTGTTAAGGTTTACAATCTCCATGCAAACATGTCAGAAAAGCAGGTTTTAAACTCTGCGCGCCTCAGTTTTGTTTGGGCTTTTTCGTTACAGGCTGAACATCTGGGCCACACAGGTCAGACACGGAGACGTAGTAACTGTCATTATTCCAGTTGTTGAGTCCTTTGGGCTCTTTGTGCTCTTTGCTGCAGTATTTGAATGACCTTTTAAGATATTATTATATTTTTAAACACAATCACATTGCAGCGTTTCTGATGATTTATTCATTGGCTTTGCAGCCCCGGCCGTTGCGTTTATATTCCCATATTCCACACACACACACACACACACACATCGCTGGGAACAGCGACAGTCAAATCCAAGAAGCGCCATTTTTTTTTGGCTCGTCAAGGTGAGGTTGCCCTTTTCACTCTGGAAAAACGCGAGTGAGGCCAAGACAATTTACAATCGCACACACACACACTGAAACACGCACACACAAAGAGAAGACAATTGGTAGTGTCTTGCCTTTGTTTTCCAAAACCTGCAGTCCAGTCCAAGAAACGGGCTGAATGCAAAACAGCTGGAGATTGAATGAGAGAGATGAGAAGGAGAAAAGTTTGCTGACACTGATTGAGGCTGAGTCTCAACAGACAAACGGCATTTGTTGGAAATGAAAATAGTCATTTAAGACATCGTTATTTGCGAAAGAGGTCGGTATAGCTATGAAACCACCTTTCACAAATTAACCCCCAATGCTAAATTTGCTAAAAGCATCCATTATTTCAACTGTGCCCCACTTATCGGTTTGATGGCAGCAGTTAAAGTGCAATCAGGTACAAAGCCACAACCCTCAGCCAAGCCAAACTGCTCTGTGATCAGCTCGTAGCCAAACCCCAACCGAGCGCTGCCATCAGCCGAGCCAACTCCACGGCCGTCAACTCCATGGCCAAAATCCCCTTTCAAGTATCCCTGTGATGGGCCATCTCACGCTTGAAAACGAATGTGTCATTTGCAGAAAAGTCTCAGATCAAACTGATAAATCAATAAAAGGAAATAGCCAGGCGTTTGGCAGGCGGCATGAGGGAGATAACAAGCTAAAAAACAAGATAAATAAAAGATGCTAACTGCGGTAATCATCCAGATACGTCTGCTAGTTGCCAGTTTTGGTGGAGTCTGGATCTGACTGAGGATCAAATATGTGTCAAATACACTAAACGACTTGATAATCTTTGCCCTTTCAACGCAGCACAAACAGCGGTAATGCCTGATTCAGGATTTCTCTATGAGGAAATAAACGTGGGTCAGCTTCCAGCTCCTTTTCTCCCTTTTGACTTTTTAACTGTTTAACTTTTTATGAGGAAAAACCATCTTGAACAAAACATGACTTGTTTTTTTTTTTTTTTTTTTTTTTTGTCAAACTTTAAAAAGTGGCTGAAGGGGAACTTTAAATTTGACTTCATCAGCTTTTGAATAAAATGAAGGATTATCAGCATTTCAGCCACTGGGTTTAATAACATTAGAAAATAATAAAGAGCCACACAAGTGAATTATTTTCATGTGGGCTCAGCCAGAGGGCGTCTCGCTCTACTACTCGCTGCATAGGCCAAAAAAGCTAGAATCAATGGGGTATCATTGTGGGATACAGGATTCTCTGAATATATTCATGTTGTTGGGAGTAATTAACTTCACATTTTGGGCATTTGTGGCTTGTATTTGTGGGATCAAGCTGTGATGCCCAGAGCTGCATTTACAGTGAATTCAGTACGGGCAAACTCATGCCTGTGCCACGCAGGTTTGAACGGTGACGGTTGCTCATCTTAGGCTCTCGATCCCATAGATGTCTATGATGAGCAGAGCTGCCTTCAGCTGCACACGGCATTGCAGAGATTTCAGAAATGTATTCATGACGTTAAGTGACTGAAGAGAAGAGGGAAAAATAGAAAATCCCTTTAAAACCAAACTATCCCTTTATTCTCCGGCTCATTCAGACGGTCTTCAACAGCAGCTGCAAGTCAGAAATGAGGACTTAAAGAGTGTAAAGCTGCTGTCTCTCAGCCGTCTCCTCCTGATTGTGCAAAACTAACAAGAGTGAAAGCCAGTATCCCAGCCCTCCGCTGATCAATAGCTCATATGGAGTTTGGCAGCGCCAGTTCAGATGCCTATCGGCACGACCGAATGGGCGCTATCTCCACCAGCACACTTTAATCGGGCTCAGTTATTGGGATCTGTCGCTCGGAGTGAACTGGGGGAATGAATGAACTCACACACACGCACGCACACACACGCACGCACAATCTGGCCAATCAATCACTTTAATTGATTGAGTGAATAACAAGAAGAATGGCCAACAGAAAGGTTATGACTGAGGCAGGCTTGTTCTCGTGGAGTCATGGTCACTGCATTTCCTCCTGCCACCTGTAATCGACCTCCAAACTTTCAAAAGGGAGGTGTGCATTTGAAACCGTCTTTTGTCGGCCGCTGCCATCAAGACGTCTGAACGAGACACTTGAGGAAAAGAAAAGTACCAAAAACTCTTTAATTCGTTAGAAAACAGCCTCCTAGGCCTGGAGTTTTTTTTTTTTTTTACCTTGAATAACTGGCATTTCTAGCAGAACTACACTTCCATCCGTCATCTCTATCGCTTATCCATCAGGGTCGCAGGTGGGCTGGAGCCAATCCCATCTGACATTAGCCGAGGGCAGGTACCACCCTGGAGAGGTGGCATATAGAGACAAACAACCAATTCACAGTCACGGGGGAATTTCAGAGTCACCAACTAACCTAAACATGAATGTCTGTGGGACAGTGGGAGGAAGCCAGAGAACCTGGAGAGAATCCACACAGGCACAGGCCCAGAACCTTCTTGCTGTGAGGCAACTAGGTGCAACTAAGTGCTCAGCAAGACAAAGTCTGCCATTGGTCAAAAGTGAAACTCTCAGCCCAAACCCACTTTGCCCAGTTCCGTCCGACGACACAAAATCGATTTCCACTCCTCTGCCCGGCTCTTGCAGGCTGTCATTTGGCCACAGGTCCCTGAAGAACAGGAATCTGAATCAGAGCTGTCATCAGGTCCAACTCATCGATCTGGACAAATCCCTATAAACTAGGAGGTGGCCAACTGCAGCTGCAACCACGATCGTCATCTGGGGATTTTGGAGAAAAGGCTCAAGAGACAGTTTGACGACTAACAGTTTCTATGACGACGTTTGGCTGAAAGGAAGGTGCTGAGGCGTATTTGTCAAATACAAGCGCAAAAAAGGTCCAGATTAAACTGTGTAAGTGCAAAAGCTTCGGTGTTTTACTTTTAGCAAGAAGAGAACCTGTTTGTCTTCGCTTCTTCATACCTCGTCTTCCCACTCTCTCATTTCAATGTGAAGTGACACTAAACAGAGAAAAGAAAGTAGAGAGAAATGTCACTTGAAAAAGATCGGCTGAAAGTTCACTTATGACCTAGTTTGACCGAAAAGATCGCCTGTAGCGATCACATCCATCGCTGTTACACATGAAATTTACTGTTTTATTGCAGCTAAAAGCAGATGAGAACTGAAGTGAGATATTAAATATTTAGTCGTCAACCAGAAGCTATTAGAACAAGGAAAGTTCACTTGTAGAGGGGAACTCAAGGCAAACTCAGACACACTTAATGAGACAGACATTGATAAATTGTCCATAAATAAATTCAAACTCGCTATGAAAATAGTTCATTCACACAACATTCATGTCCAATTCAGTGTTGAAAAAGGCAAGTAGACTACACTCAGCAGTGTCCCTCAATGCATCCTAAACCCCAATAGGACAACTTGTAATTTTGACTTATTTTGTAACCCAAGGTTCATTTAGATTTCTACAGTGAGTCTATTAAACTGTCCTTGTGTTAGAGGTTTATGTCCAACTGTGGGACTGGTTCATACCAGGTCATAGACTCAAACAGGTGAGACTGTGGGGACCGTGGCCCTGCAGAGAGGCACCTGAACCTTTGGAGGCCGGCGACGCCTTAGTCGGACGCAGAGGAACGCGGTGCAGCGCCGACCTCTAGTGGCCGCTCAGTATGATCACATCTTCTGTACAAACCAGGCGTCAAATGCACTGTCAAGCTCGGGTTTAAATTTTCTGCTCGGACGATTGTACATTAAACCATAAAAATGATGAACAACCTTTTTAATTAAAAAAAAAAAAAAAAATACATGTCTTTATTTTGTATGTATGAATGACAGCCATTTAAAAATAGCACAGCATCATCTGGTCATGTTTTATACAAATACTTAGTATAGTGATATTAACATGATAAACACTGTACAACACATGGAAATACACACATGCATATCTGCTAACTGCAACAATATATGAAAAACCTGTGTGGGCCAGTGCATAATTCATCAGTAAAAGTAACAATGTACCAACTTCTCCATCTACCATTAGTCTAAAACAGTCTTTAAATTCTGTACTCAACACACACACAGGTCATAGTCAGGTCTTCTTTTACGCTCCTATGTCTAAGTGACTAAATGAATGCCAAAAACTGTAAACACTTAAAAATATATTAACAACCTGGTACAAACATAATGCACTGGCAAACTTTGTAAGAACAAATGCCCACATTAAAAAAACTCTTCAAAAACAGGATTTAAACATTTATTTCAATCATATAAAAGACAGACTAGACTACGTGTATAAATATTAGACATATTAACAAACTATATACAGGTTTTGTCAGAGGAAAAACATTTAAACAAAATATTTTCTCTCAATTTAGACTGGCAAGATTTTTAGTTTAGTATATTTTCTTTTCAGTTTTTTTTTTGTTTTTTGGAGAGGGGGCATCTCATTGAAGTAAAGCTTTCTCCAAAATATCAATGTTGACCAATGGCAGTGATGCAACTTCAAAAAATACCCTGAAAAATATTGAAGAATGTGTTAGTATTCAGAACTGTTTTATCTGTATTTATTACTTCAGTGAAATAAAAAAAGTAAGAGCTGGTCTTTCAATGTCAGACTTACTTGTGGGAGTATTTGTTCCTGACAGCTCTCAGTTTGTCATCGGGAGGAGCTACGAGCATGAGGTAGAGCCTCCGGACGACCGGCGCCAAATCTGACGTCTGGTATCCGGAGTGGAACTGTAGGATGGGAGTCTGAGGGGGCGAGGAAGATACGTTTGATCAGAAATGCAGCCACGTTTAGCCCAGAAAGATGCAGATTTAAAAAAAAAAAAAAAAAAATGCACACACACACACACTGCATTGAATTCGGGAAGAAGCCTCTGCAGTTTCCAAAGTGTTTTGTTTTTTAGCTCATAATATTAAACCAATGTACCCCTCAAACAGCATTGGCCAAAAGTACAGTGCTGATGTGCTTTCACCTCGGCTCAAAATTCAGTCTTAATACAGAACTGACAGAGAAAACAAGAACACATGATGGCAATAGCTGAACAAATACTGGAGTAAATTAAGAAAAAAAAAAAAGTGGTCTGTTTTGTTTTTTTTTTAATCTTTTCTAAATTGCAAAAAAATAGTGGAGCTGGTTCTGGAGTCAGGCCTGAACAGAACAAAATTACCCACCACCCCTAGCACCACTGCTGCAATTACTCAAAATTTGCATAGGAAAACAATTTCCATTTAAATTGAAAGGAAGGTTGTCCACTACAGAGACGTCTGTCTGGCTCTTGATGGGGTTGAGTCAGTGTCACACAGTCCAGCGCAACGCAGGCTGGAACAAAGTCCACATCGGACGGTGACAGTACTCTGTGCTGGAGAAGAGCTAAACTGTTTTTGGTTTTAGAGCAGAGTTGTTTTTTTTGCCATGACACAGTCACAGGAACAGGTCACGGAGTAAAAGTTCCTTTAGTGCCGGAGGGTTTGTGTTTCTACCCCAATGAAATATCTGCAAATATTATGCAAACAGATTAAGCAACCATCTGCTTTAAAAAACAGACATAACAAAAAAAAAAGTGCAGCTGTGTTGAATCACAGCTGGAGGGAGAGGCCAAAAGACAGACACCTGGCTAATATCAAAACCACAGCTCTGTTTAGAACTGAACTGCCATAAGTCAATAGTGATATTTCTTACTGTCTGTAACAGCCTCGGACAGACGTCCTAATTCTGATCAAGTAACGCGGTGGTGCAGCTGAAAGGAGCCAAACGGCTGCAGTCAGAACCGAGCGGCAGCGTCGAGAAGTGTCAGTGAGGAAAACAAAAGCAGACTGACTGACAGGTGACCTACCCATCCTCCCAGGTCTTTGGTGACCAGCGCCATCAGCAGGCAGGCCGAGGCCAGCAGAGAGCCCCTCTCCGGGACCAGGTCTATCTCCATGAGACTCATCTCGCAGTAGTACCGAGCCAGAGTCAGCGTGTCCATGCCCGCGTTCACACACTGCAGAGACAGCAAGACAACGCTCAACTGAGGGAAGGCAGACCCCAAGAGATTACAACAAGCACACACACATACACACACACACACGAGTACAAAGTGATGCCCGAGTCAAAACCAAAGTCTAGTGCAGCTTTTGAAAAGGTGATGGGTGCTCAAGACACACAACTTTGTACGGCGTCACAAAGTTCACCATCCACTTTACATCCAGTCAATAAAGTAACCACACACACACACACACCTTTGCATAGCGTCTGAGGAACCGATAGGGGATGGGGATGTTGATGTCAAAGGACAGTGTCTGCAGGATGTTGGCTTCCATGGAGATAAGCTCCTCCCTCTTGTACGCATCGTCACAAATATACAAGAAGTCGTCGACACATGGCGGGCTGCGCTCCTGCAGGATCATTTAAAGAAAAGAAAAAAAAAAAAAAAGAGTGGAGGGATTAACTACAATAGAAATGTCACTTATTTACTGTATTTTTGATTTTAAACTCCTGAGGTGAATTCACTAAAATATGGTCATGGTGTGATTCATGATGAGCTCGTGTGATGCTCGCCTTCATTTTTCTAACTGTGTCCTTCATTATAAAACCCTCTGGCCATGCTAAGTGAATGTAAACAAAGCCAGAAACATTAATCCCCTAACCTAAAAATGAATCCTCACCTCAAACTTGGAGGCTATGAGCATGGCGGTGGAGCCAACGAGCTGCAGCATCTCCCTGTGGACGGGGGTCTGGGACAGGTAGTGGTCCGTCATCTTGACGGCCAGGTAGAGGGTCTCGTGGTACAACTCGAAGTTCTCCTAAAACGGAGACAAACGCAGTGTGAGTCGGCTGTGTCGGCTCAAACACAAAGAGGACGGCATTGTCCTATAACCTCCATGAAAACTTGACTTCATCTGATCCTGCTAGAGCTCTAACTTGATCATCTTGCTCACTGAGCACCACACAAATTCACACCCACCTGCACTTCGACCAACCAGTCGATCAGGATCGCCCTCATCTCTGGGTTGAGACTGGGCTGCTTGGGCATGTAGTTACAGAGGACAAACTTCTCCTGGAGACAATAAAAACAGGAGGAGGACGTTTACTTTCAGAATTTGAAGCTTTTCTAAAAACATCTGCGGGGTGAAGAGCTACATAATTTCCAATAAAAATGCTTTAAACCGCTTTTGCAGCTTGGTTAGCTGTGTTTCATTTGGCTCACCTCTCTCTGTTTAAGATAGTCAAAGATGTCCTTCGCGTACTCAGGACACATGTAACTGTCCTCAGAGTTCTCAGAGTCAATGTCAAACTCCTCTGGGATCTAAAAAAGGGAAAAGTTCAGAATTTAAAGATTTCCTTCGGAATAAGTCAGACGTTCTTTGGAGAGGTATCCCTCTTTTTACCTGTTGTCTCCGGAGGTGTGCTGGCACTTCACGGGCAGCAGGGGGCTCCGCAGCCACCAGCTCTTCTACTGGAGCTGCTACATCCTTCTGTGCCTCCTCCTCCTCCTCCTCCCGTGGTTTCTGCTCCACTGCATCAGCCCTTTCCTTCTCAGCAGTCGTTCCCTCTGAGCTCACCGAGGACGACCTGCAGAGGAAGAGAGGACGTTTACTGACAGATGCTCATGAGAGAAGGAGCTGGGAGTAAAGACAAACCAAGGGGGAAAAAAAGAAAAATACAAAGAAAGAAAAGTGGTTGTGTTACTTTTTGAGGTTGGCTTGATTCTTGGCTTGATTCTTGGCAGACACAGAGGTGGAGTTTGTTTTCTTCACCGATTCTTTCTTCCTGCCTGGAAGACTGATCTGTACTTTATGAGCCTGTGGGCAAAAATCGAAACTGGATCAAACACAGACCCACAACAAATGCAAGGATGAGCCGATGATAAATGTAAACACATTATGTAGTAAAACAATGGAAATGTTGATCAAACTTAAAATGTTTGTGGTCCTTAAACATCTCCTTTCTTTTAGGACAAAGTATAACTGAGCTTCTCAAACATATAAAGCTTTTTAAACTTGTTAGATAAAAGGGTTGTGAATTTAATCTCACCAGCAAAAAACAACCATCATGTGTCTTTAGTCAAAGAAACCGCTGAGAAGGAAAAAAAAAGTTCTTGAGCATCATCTAATCACATGTAAATATTTGGACTCTGTGCTAGGACGTGTTAAACTGACTAATTACACACGAGTGAGTCACGTCTCTGCCTCCTTGGTGGTTTCCCTGCAGGAGGTTTGCAGGTTGCGAGAAGCGAACAGAAACACATGATGCTCGTTTCACATGTTCACGCCACGGTGCAGAACCGCTGAGGAGCCCGGTTACACCCTCACACCAAAACACAGGGATGCCGTGTGTCGCTCACCCTCAAGTGCACACAAACACAAATTATGTGACATTTTCTTCAGCGTCTGAAAATGACACACTTAGCAGCCTGATAGCGATACAGAGAAATGTTTGGCTTTGATTTTGACTGATGTCCAGCAGAGACACACTTTAAGTGTTACAGTTACAAACATGCACTGAGGCTGAATTTGTGTTGCCGATGCATTGATGAACAAAACAAATTCCATGTAAATCTACATCTACAGGCTTTTGATGGACATCTTAAATTATAAATCATCTAAAAATCAATTGTTGATAGTTGACAAATCAAGAAACAGCTGTTTTTCTGAGAGGATATGAATTGTGGGTTTACACAGGTACTCTGGTATTAAATTCAGACCCTGGTTCACTGTCACCAAAGTGCCAGATGGGTATGGTCCCACTTACTGTCCTGAAGCTGCCGTCACTGTTGGGCCGACAATCTGACAGACACAGACCGACAGCCTGTCATCAAGAGGGACGAGTGGTTAAGACAAAACACTCAATCAGCTTTCAGACGGCAGGTGGTCAAAGACAGTCCGACAGTCTCAGCCACTTGACCTGGAATATTTCTGGGAGTGACTCGTGTCAGAAAGCTTGGCTCTGTGACATCTGCAAAGATTTTAATCTGTAGGGAGGAGTGCCTGAGCAGATTTTCATAAAAGAACCATATAGGTGCCAGGCCCTTGATCTAAATGTGAAATTTTTGGGGCCTGCAGTGTAAACAAAGCCCCCTTTTCTATGGATCCATGAAGGAGCCACATCCAGGTCTGTGGAAAAAAATTTTTATAATAATCTGGATTTCTATAAATCCTCTCCATGTTGGGGTTTTTGGCTCAAAAACCATGTCTGAAATATAAAAATATTTAAGAATAAAATCCCCTTTTAACCATCAAAAATCCCCTTGACATATGGACTATCCTTTTTACACCATGATTTCATCAGCATGCAAAATTTCCCATTATGTAGTATATATATATATATATATATATAAAAAAAAGAATTTCACATATGCACTATAACAAAAACCTCAAATGCAATGAGCTGACTAACTGGAAGAATCATTATTTAACCAGTATTTCAAGTATTGTCTAGCCTGATGAAGTGATAGCACACGCCTCCTACACATGTACAGCTAGTTATTGATAAGTTCAGACGCTCAGATCTCCCCTTGAGAACCGGCAGCTCGTCCTTGTTGTCAGGAAAACAAACTCAGAAAAAGAAACAGACACACTGGTGTTACTTAAGGTACTAACAAAAGCCAGGGAGACAATTTTCTGATTGAGACAGAGGCACAAAAATGCATCAGTGCAACAACTGCTTATCAATCTGTGCTTTCAAGTGACCTTCAACGGCTGCAGTTTTGTAACCAGTGCATTTTAAACTACTTTAGTCTCTGTGCAAGCATTTCCTAATGTTGGGCTGGATGTGAGCGAGATTACATTCCCAAAGCCCAGGAGGCCTTAACTAGACTTTATCACACTGGGCTCACTGATCACTTCAGACCAAACATTCCCACTTGAGCAAAAACACATCACCGTTAATAAATGTAATAAACTCTCCCTCTGCACCAACAAAAAAAAAAAAAAAATCTCTACTTGAAAATCTCAATAGGCTGGTTTATGGGAATAAATGAGGCCTATTTCAAGGACTCTCTCCATCCCGTGTGTTTACTTTGCTCTAACACAGAAACACAACCAGTAACACACGGCTTACGTTGGTGATGTCGATAAAAGCTGTCCTCTTTTTGGGAGCTCCATGAGGCGGGGAGGAGGACCTCTTCACCTGTGGGCCTTCCTCCTGCAACACACACACACACACACACACACACACACACACACACAGACACAGACACACACCACAAATTACACCCAAATCATGTGCTCATGCTGTGCATGCACTGCAAAAAAAAAAAAAAATGCATTAGTTTAACTGTGTCCTCAGCTCATGACTTAAAAGTAACTGTGCATTGCATAACTGCTGCATTATTGTTTGCATCTGGTGGAGAGATTTCTGCTGCAGTGGCTGCTTTGTTTCCAGCCTTTCCCCAGCTAATGAGAGAGAGAGAGAGAGAGAGAGAGAGAGAGAGAGAGAGCACATCAATGAGTGTTTCTTTCACCTGGTTCTCTGTCTTGGCTGCACTCAGCTTCGGGATCTTGCTCCCAGCTGTGACTGTGTGTTTTCTCCCCCTCGGCAAAGGCATGTTTTTCTCTCCCAGAAGTCAAAAGTCTGCAGCGGCCGATCTGTCGTATACAAGAAAAAAAATAAAAATAAAATAAACACACAAACGGCGGGTTGGTTTTGTGCTGTTTTCGACGTTTGGCGGTTTTAGCTCGTAGATTAAAAACAACGGGGGGGAGAAAAAAAAAAAAAAACACAGCAACACGGCGTCGTGAGTCTTTTTACCTTTGGACTCAGCACGTGATCCGGTTGCGCGTGGAAAACAACGAGCTAAAATTCACTCAAATTAATGTTTAATCTCACCTTGGTCCAAAATTATCGCTGTTTTGATCCGGTCGTTGGGTTTGAGGGCGACAAACACCGCATGTAGCTTGTGTGACTGTTGTAAATAGTCCAGGTTTGGTTGCGTTGTTTCACGGACCGAAGCTCAGACAAAAGTGACGCAGCTGCGAATCCAAATCTGCAGCGCCTCGCTCTCATTGGCCGGAATTTGATCCGGGCGGACCAATCGGAGAGCCGCTAGGGATGCCGTGGCCAGGAAGCGTTGGTTTCCTAGTAACGGCTGCGCCTGGTTCGTCGGGGAGGAAGTTAACGAGCAACGTATAACTCATCTTTAATGTAAAAGTTGTCAATTTATTATATAGTTTTACTATGTAATATAATTGTGTGTGTGTGTGTGTGTGTGTGGCATTTAGTTGGGAAAAAGACAACATTTTAAGGTGGGTTAGTGAAATAACCTCCGCCCACCTCGCTCTCTAGGACATAAAATCCAACGAACCCCGAAGGAGGAGCGTGTGAAATTTTGAAACGTACCAGAAACAAATGGCAGTTTAAACGTCCGGGGTTTTATTGGCGTTTTCCTCACGATGCGAACCTCAGTCTTAACTGTTGATTATCTCAGCGCAGACAAGAAAAATATACAGTGTGACACAGATTATTATTTACACTAATGCACGTGATCAAACACAAGTTCTGTTAATATAGTGCCTCGTGCATTCATTCATTTTTTTTAAATCATTGAATTTGTGTTTATTTTATCATAGATAGATAGATAGACACACTTCAACAACAATAACAATAATAATAATAAGATGAATAAAAGTTCATTAAAAATGACTGACTATCTTACAGAGAGGGAGTTAGAAAATCTTGTCTCTAGGAACAAAGGATCTCTGCAGCCCTGCAGCATAAAACAGGACACTGTCCACCGCAGACCGGGAGAACATCTGCAGCATCTTTCTACAGATGTTAAAGGACCTGAGCCTCCTGAAGAAAGAGCTGTGGGGGACTTCAGGGACCAGTCCAACCTGTTGTCCAGGTGCACACCCAGATATTTGTAGGTTGGCACCACCTCGATGTCCACCCCACGAACGTTGACTGGCTGAAAGAGGAGGCTTGGACCTTCGGGAATCCACCACCATCTCCTTTGTCTTTAAGGTTAGGACGCAGTTTTTGACTCCAGCCACTGAAGGCTTTTGTCAAATCCCTATACTCTGCTTTCTGTCCATTCCTATTACACACCACAATAGTAACAATCATATGCACATATATGTACTATCTATAACTGAACATCCTCCATGGTTATATTTCACTACCTCAACTTACTTTTTTCTTTTGTTTTGTATTTTTTATGGCACCTGTATAATTTTCCATTTTAAAACTTGCAAGCACCTTGACTATACTTACTTTTTGTGAATAGAGGTTTGTGTTGACGCAGTGACTATGGCATTATTCTTTGTTTCTATTGTTTCCACTCGGTCATAAACAAATGGGTGCAAAAACTCGTATGTCCATTATTTGATTAGCACTGGTTGTGTAATACTAGGGGGTGAGAATCACACTCAAATTACAGTTAATTTACATTATCATGTTGAGCAATGGGCTCTCTGACACAGAGATAATTATTTCCTGAACTGCATGGAGAAAGAGCACAACAGGCCTACTGGGGCTCACAACAACTGTGCGCAGTTTGGATTATGGAAGGCCATAAAATTGTGGCTCACACTGTGCACCCAGAGGGCAGGTTCAAAGTGGACATCAGGGGAAGCTGGCAGCGAACAGCCATCCAGCTGCCAGGAGTTTGGGAGGGTCATTTTTGAATAACAGGAATAAAGGCCATAAAGTGTATCTGGGTCTTGTGAAGTGAACAAAACAAATCTTAGATGAATCTCTTCTGACCTGGGGATAATGCCATGTACGTAATCTCTGAACACACCCTCCAATCGCATCGTTAACTCTCTCTGGACACCATTTCATCTTTTTCTTTCTTTTTTCTTTTTTCATTTTGATTCAGTGTGTTGCAACAAAACGAACAGATTCAAAAAAAAAAAAAAAAAAAAATCGTCTTCACTTTATTTGCGCGGGATCCTCTAACACGACTTCAGCCCCTGCAGTTCATGCAGTGCAGTCCCGCGTCTAATGAGGTCTACAGGGAGATATCGTCTCACAACTCTGCTTTTATTTCACCGCCCCTCCCTGGTGTCCTCATCCAGCACCAAGACAAAAAGCTTTCATATGAGAGCCATTTCTCCCTGATCACTTGAGTCTCCTTCAGAGCTGTGGGGAAATTGTTTAATAATTCTCAGGGTTTAGTTGAAGCTGATAAGAAATCTGCATGGGCGGGGTTTGGCCGCTAAAGCCATGGTGGTGGAAGTAATGTTTCTGGCTGTACAAAACCAATCTTTGTCAACATGTATTCAAGTACTGCAGCCACTTACATACAAATTTAAGATATTTACACTCAATTTGAGTATTTTATTTTCATGCACTTTATACTTGTACTCCTTTACTTCCTTTAACTTTAATTTATTTAATTTAAAAAAAAAAAATCTAATTCTCAGGACTCTCCAGCTATTTTTACCAACCAACGATACATTGATTAATGGAGAATATAATCAGGAAATTAAGCCATAAAGAAAATATAACAGGGCAACACTTTTTACTAAGTTAAGTAACAAAGCTTCCTCAACCACTGAAATTGTCTGGTTGTTGCTGTGTGGAAAAGTGAAATAAACCACCAAAGTTCCTCCTCTTCCTCCTCTCCCATTCAATCCTTCTTATTCTTCCTCTTATCACCATCTCTTCATCAATTTCACCTCAGCCAGAATCATTTTATGTAAACCCAATTTAAGTTTACACAGTGCATTTGTAGTGTTGTCAAGGTGTAAGATTGATGCAAATAACAATCACACACACAGCTACTTTCTCTAACTACACACACACACACACACACACACACACACACACACACACACACACACACACACACACACACACACACAGGAAGTGAGAGGAACTTGTGAACTCATTTGTCAAACCATTTCCGTATAAACTCATTTTCAGTGGAGACACCAAAGAGCAAACCGCCACCCTGTTACCAGCCGGTAAGTTGTTCTACCTGCAGGTCGTGTGGCTGCCTGATGTTTTCTGTATCTCATTTTTTATTACTTTTATGTAACTTTTGGCTTTGATCTTGTCCAACTGGCCATCAAGATGCTGTCAGTCTCGCCAGGCAACACAGTAAATCAAGATATGCCCTTTTCTTTTCAACTTTTGTAGCTATAATTCTCTCATCTGTCCAATTTTTCTTAAACTAACAAAGATTTCCAGCAATACAAAAGACAAAAGATGATTGATTATGAAAATATGTTTGGTAATTTATCAGACAAAGTGGTTTCAACAAGCCTAAATACTCCTGTACAGATTTTCTCTCTTTGGATTTAGCACATTTAAACATTGAAAATGGCTGTGGAAGAGATCTTTTTTTCTCTGAAAGGTCAACTGAAGTACTGCGTTTCCAACAATATTTTGTAATGCAATAAATTGGCTCTGTGGCAGTTGCTGTGAGCTCTATTGTAGAAACTTTGCATAGATTGTAAACCAGACTGTAGGTGAAGTGTTGGCGTTACCAAACAAGTATTTGTTTAGACGGGGTTGTGTAACCCCAGAACATCCAGGAATAAAGTAGCATCCTCATCTCATACACATTCCTCTGCACATCAGGATGTCCAAGTCAGTCTGCCCAGAGAAAACATTCTTTGTTTTAGCTGTAATTTGTTCCACATCTGCTCTTCACTTCGATTTTGTCTTCCCCTCCGGGCTGTGTCCGTTTTGAACCCAGGCTGTAGTCCACGGCGGGTTAAAGGTGTGACACATCTTTTACAGTTTGCACCATGCACAACAAGGTGATGTGAATTCCCCAGATGTCGCTAAGAGCAACTGGATTTCACAGTTTCACAGGAAGTCCTTTTATAGTAATAGTAGTACAGTAGTGTAGTAGTGGATACAGTAGTAGTAGAAGCACAACCCAAGAAGAAAGGGAAGTTGTTAAGGGCGTTTACTTTAAATCTGTCTCAGTCAGTCAATTTCCTAAAATACACCCTACAACACCAGTGATATATGCTAGGATCTTAAAAATGAACTGCATGGACAAATATATGTCTTCAGTGGTGTGTAAACAATTTACAACTAACTAGACTAAGATCCCCAACTTGCTTATATAAAGGTCAACAACAGAAATGCTGTTAGCAAGTGCTGGCTTCTTGGTTGGCAAAGAGAAAGATGGGACGATTGATACCACTTTGATGGACGTTGGGTAAACGAGCTACAGCTAGCAAACAGCCATCTTAGCTCTGTTTACAGATAGAAAAAAAGAAAAGAATATCCACCGTTAATGAAAACATTATATCTTTTAATTCGTACAAAAAAAAACAAACAAAAAAAAACGAGTGTAAAAATGTGGTTTCATGCTGTGTTATCTCCAGGACTGTTCCATCGTCTCATCTAACTCAGCATCTATTTGAGGAGGGGCATTTCCTGAAATGTTGAGCTATCTTTTAATATTAGATACAATATAATTTACTTAAAAAACACTATTTTCAAGAATCCTGCAGCAAAGCGCTTATTATATACAACCGACTAAAACGACAACAAAACCTATCAGTTACAGGTTTGTGAATCCACACCCTGGAGGGTAATGATGGCCGCTTGAGTTTGCATGTTATGTCATATTATATTATACATGATTACAGTAATACACCTGCAAGTTTAGTCTGTCCTGTTTGCTGAATGAAGCCTTGTGTAACAAACATTCAAGTTGTTTTTTGTTTTTTTTTCCCCATTATATTGAAACGGACGGAGATGTCGTATTTGATGTATGCGCCAGCAAGCAACGACATAACTTGATGTTACATCTATTAAACCAAACTCTACCCTTATCAACTACAGATGTATTGCAAACTGGGTTAAGGAAAACGTCAGGTTGCTGCAGCAGAGGCCAGCGCAGTGTTTTTGTGCTAATCTGATACTGAGCCGAACTTCCTGCTTGTCACATCCTGGCTGCCTGACAGCTCATATGGTGAGAGGCTGTGGTCAGAGGCCTCAGTCTTACTTTCCATCTCAGACTGCACGGGGGACTTTCTGTTCTTTCATTGCCTCTGTTTTCTTCCTCTATTTTTACATGAGTCCTGATTACACACTCTCACTTTTAGCGTTTCTTGAACATACAACATTCTTTCAATTTGTAGCTTATCTATTTTCTCTCTAATCTGAAACAGGCAAGGAATGTCAAAGGCAGCGTCTTGCTGGACCATTTAAGGGAAATGTTTATGTCCTGTCTGACTTTACAATAATTCAACATGTTGGCTAGAAATATTGTAATACAAATATTAAAAAAATTAACTAATTATAGCATGAGCCAGCGGTTATAACTATCTTTGGACCTTGTACTGGCCTTCACCACAAAAAAGGGGCTCGGGGAAAAAGGCAGGCCTATATTTCTTTTGCTTTTACTAAGATTATTGCTTTTATTCTCACAGGATCAGATGCAGGCAGTGATTGCAGATTCAAGGATGCCAGAGCCCAATCTGGAAAACCTTGGCATTCCTGCGGGCAACAAGGGAAACCACCCAAACTTTGGGGCTCTTGAGAAGTTTGCACAAACTATGGCAGAGAATATAATCCAGTCGTATATAAACCAAATGGAAATGGTGGAACCAGAGGTGTCCGGTTCTAATCGAAACTGCGAGACGTTAGCTGAAGAGTTAGTGTCAGCAGTGATCGAGATTGCTCTGAGGGAAGTTTGCGGTGGTTGCACGGTCGAGGGTTTCCAGAGTTCAAGATCAGCTGGGGTAAAGATGGATGATGAACAGCCTGAAAACCTGGCATGCTTGGATGAATCTGGAAGCGAAAGAGACTCCCTGACCATGAACACAGAGGTGGATCCAGTTAAAGAATTCCAGACCTCCAAACACATCCACCTTTACCAGCCACCTCTGTCCCACTCAGGGCTCCCCATCATGGGATCACTAGACTACCCTGATGCCCCCCCAACAACCCCCCTCCTCCCAGAGCTCGAGAGAGGCAGGCACAGTTTTGCACGGAAGCTGAAAGGTGGCTTGGCGAAGGTTTTCCTGCCCTCACCTCCTCCGCCAACCCCGAAGGACAGAGAGGAGGACAATTTTGCCTCTGTCAACAACCAGCCAGTGGAGTTAATGGAACATCTGATGCATTCATTGTCCACAGATGATTTGGCAAGAGATTACTTCGAAGTAGGGCCTCAGCATGGAGCCAAGATGGAGGCGTTTGCCGAGGCTCTTTCATGTAACATCATAGACTGGGTCTTGAGTGCCAAAAGCAGAGAGCAGATAGCCCACGATACCAATCTTCACTTACTGGCTCAACAACTGGCTGAAACCATCATCACTTCCTCTCTCGATGAAGCTAAAAGGCCTATCTAGGGTTTGGGTGTAATTACTGGGATCACACTTTTGATGACTGGAATGTTCATCTAGATTAACCCTGAAATGTTTGATGGAAAAGTAACGCACCCCAAGGGTTGTACGATGAGGTGCTGATGTTTGGATCCTTAAGAAAGTGCCGCACACTCTGGCTCCATATGTGTTTTTCTTTTATCAAGACAGATGCCGTTTTAGCCCTCCCCAAGATCTCAGAGAAAGAAAACACATATGGAGCCAGAATGTGCAACACTTTCTTCCTACTCTTTAATGCTGTAATACTAACCCTTGATTGCAAAAGATGAAAACAGATCTGAAAAAAAGATGGTTGACTTGTAGTAACAAACAAAGAGGCACTTTCTATGACATGAAGGCTGCTGCCTGGAAGCAGTACATTTTAGATGCTGGATAACAAACCAAAGGTGATAGGGTTTTTTGTTTTGTTTTTTTTTAATCCAAGATGGATTAAAAAAAAAAAAAAAAAAAAAAAAAAACACCCATTGCTGCGAAAGCAATTTGAGTGAGATCCAAAAGCAATTACCATGTATGTCCCTTAGATGGCAGCACAAGAGCAATGTTCCTGAGTATTTTGAGCAGGGGGTCAGCAAGTTTAACCTCTATAAGTGCCTGACAAGTGGAGTTAATTCAAGTTTCCATAGTCTTTCTACGTACATTCATACATATATATTTATATATATATTTTTTTTTTTGTTTGTTTGTTTTTTGTTTTCTTCTTTCTTTGTTCTTTTTGTAAGACACAGGTAATCTGTGCTGCAACATTCAATACCTAGAATAAAGACTATATTTGGATTGTAATTCATTGTGGACTAGAAACTATCACCATCCCAAGGAAACCTTAGCAAGTCCAAAAGATGAACTTGCATTGCAGATGGCAAGGAAATGGTGGGTTACAGTGCTTTATAATGGAGTGCAGTGTTGGGAAGTTAGAATGATCCATTCATCCGCTGGGCTCAGCTGAATATCGGCATTTGGGATGAATTTGTGCTCTGGCTTGAAAGAAACTAATTTTCATACTCACTTACTTACTGAGGTCAGACCTGGAGGAAGAAGGAGCCATGGCGTTTAACCAAGCAGTGATGTGAGCCTGCAAAAAAAAAATAATTCAAAAATTGTTTTTTTTTTTTTTGTTCTTTACTTTTCAAAATCACCAGTTACTACAGCCAACAGCTTCACTGAAAGAAAAGCTTTGCCAAACCTTTAAAGAGCAGCTTTTATTGTTCCTCGTAATCATTCATTTATCGATCATTTATTCAGACAAGCCTGCTCAAGTACACTAGTCTTAGGTCAAAGAAAATGGGTTAGCAATCAGAGTCACACACACAAAAAGAAATTCATGCCAATGCTTGCACTTGTCCATGGAAATGCAAAAACACAGACAGATCTGCAAATAATACAAAGCACTTTTCTCTCTCCTTCTGACACAGATGGAGTGAGTGGGTGAGAAGACAAAGTCAGTGTGTGCACAAACAGGTGTGTGTGATCACTGACAACCTTATCTGAGTGGGATCAAAATGAGTCAATGAGGAGTTTGAGCCCAAACTAAAAACACATAATGACTCATCTATTTCGTTTTCAACATTTAAGTAAAGAAGTTAACTTTACAGTGACAGTAAAGTTGAGCTGTCGGCCAACTATGTGGGTCAAGGAATCTTAAAAGCCTTTGGATGGATTGCAGTGTAATTCAATACAACCATTCATGGTACCCAGAAGATGAATCCTACTGAGTTTGATGCTCCCACGACTTTTCCTCTTTGTGGTTTGATGGGAAACGTCTCAACAGTTGTTGGATGAATTATGGTTAAATGTGATACAGACATTCAGGTCTCTCTAAGGATGATTCTCTAAGAATGATGGCTGTGACTTTTCTCGGGGGTTGAAATCACAGGGGGTGGGCTTGTGCTGCTTCAGGCACTGTAGAGACACTGAAATACAATGAAGAGGGTCCAGTCTCAGTAACGGGTCTGTGAATTGACAGACTCTCCGATGCCAAGACACCGCACAGTGGTTTGTCAGAGCACGTTGCTGAAAGAGCGCATCCGGCAAATCGTGGCATGATTGACGGTTGTGAAAAAACGGAAATGGCTGAATCATGACAACATCTCAATCCAGTGTTGGAGAGGCAGTGGAGGTGGTTTCCCAAGGTGTCCGATCATCTACTCTATTTTTAAATGTCTTTCACGAGTAGCTACATTTCACATCTGCAATTTCTAAAGAATATTCTGACTGGCGTTAAATGTTTTCTAAATGCAATTTGAGCTGCATACACATGCAAACGGAGCACAACACATATGCTGACTTGGCTGCAATGTGTGCGATAGTCCCTGGTTTCTGATACATAATATGTCATGGAATGCTTAGTCTGAACTTTTAACTCCCACTGCTGATCACCATTATGTTTTCTCTCCACAGGACCCTAACAGACTGATACACTCACACACAAATACACACTGAGACACGCGCACATAGATAAGCTGCAGTGCTGGGTGGACAGCTGTGGTGTCAGAGGGGACGCACACACACGCACGCACACACACACGCACGCACACACAAACACACACATCTGGAGAAATGCTTGTTGTGTTGTCAGGTGGTGGTTGACTGCCAGAAAGAGAGAAGGAGTGAGGGAGGAGATGGAAAAGGAAACAAGCACGATGACGCACAGAGGATGTATAGCAGGAGGGGTTCTATAAGGTATAATAAGAAATATATGTCAGAGATATTTATCTCTTTGTCTGTCCAAGTGGAGGATAATTCAATTTATCCACCACTTATATGTGAAACAGTGCTCATCCACCAGATATAGATGGATATAAAACATGTATCTAAGTATTTTTTATGAAGCTGGGAAGGACATAAGAATTACCTACACACATTACACAATCTTGTCCCTGCAAATACATGCATCTGTGACTTTTTTATACTAACTCTAGTAATATTCAAATGGGCTTTTCACTCAACTCTGGTAGATTATTACAGCTCTGGGTATATCTGGTGTGAAGCTTTCTGGTTTTTCAACAATTATCTGACGTTTGAAGTTACCTGTTAATTAGTTTTGCACTGAAGCACAGGACAAGTTCCTAAAATATGAAATATCAAGTTCAGGCTACCCAACAGACACAGAGTGGATTGATGATAATTTTAACATAAGATATTTTACAGGTTAAGTCTAAAATGTACTGTATTAGAAGAGAGAATTGCTATTTATTGGATATTTAAAGCAGAGTGAGTTGTTGTTTATGACACTTATGGGCAGCAGAATGAGCCATAAACACAACATGTGTTAGCAAACTCAAGTTGTGGTTTATCTACACATTTCACACATAGCCACATCAGCGCTTACTCAGCGTTCTGCTTCTGGCTACTTAATAATTGCAAAGTTCATTGTATGGAAATACTTAGAGTTTACATGCTAACCGCTACCGTGTCTACCGGCTGGTTGGCGCTGGACGTGTAGATTATGGCTGGTTTTATTAGAGAAAACGACAAGGTTGATGAGAGTGGTATAAATAAAACAAAGGTTGTAGAAGTAGTAAAGGCCACAAAACCAAAAAATGCTAAAATGTCAAATAGAGCAGGGTTGAAACTGAAGGGTGATGCCTATAAGTTACCCTTTTCACATTACACATTGTCTTTTTTATCCATTCTTCACATAGAAATATTGATAAGAGCAGCATTAATGTCTTTCTTATTGACACCTTACACTTGCTTTCATAATATCCCATTCATTTTATATTTGCTTTACTTTATTTACTATGAATTTTTCAGCGATGAGGTATCACTGTGTGCTGCGGCAGGATCACACAGCCCAGACATGTGAATTTGTTTTTTTGTTTTTTGTTTTTTTGGTGGACAATTCCTATCATTCCTGGGTTGAAGCCTTGGACATAAACTGTAGCATTTGTTTCCATTTAATTGTCCAGATGACTTTGATTTATCAGACAGTTCAGCTAATGTCAGGTCAGATTAGAATGATTTTTAAATACTGAAGCTCTGAAAGGTAGAAGATGTTAACGGAGCATTGTGTTGACCTGATCTCCGGCAGCAGTAGCCTTAAGACTAAAGAAGTTGGCCTGTAACTGCAGGACTCTTGGTTCCACTGATTTAACTGTCTGGGAAAGCAACATCCTGCCAAACCAACAAATGCTCTACAAAGCCTCCAGTTTTGAATGTGAAGGGAGCCACCACCAGAAAAGAAGCATGTGTGTTCAACTGAATCTTTCTTACATAATAAAACAGAAGAAGAAACTAAAAAACAGAAGTGTGGAAATACTATTTTCCCCTCTATGATACGTACAGAACTGTATTTCAAGACCGCTGAGCGCACCAGTCAGACTATTTTATGGGAGTACCATTGGCTACTGGCTGTGCGTGCATAAATCTGAGTGAGGCGGGATCAGCACACCCGCAGAGCGGTGAGAGCAGACTCAACCGAACCTCTGTGCAGCACTGTTTAAACCATGGGGTCACAAGAGGCTCTGTTTTATTCTCTGACCTTGGTGACTGATCATAAAGAACAATGATAAAGTGTCCTGATACCTCCACAGAATGTGTTGGCCTGGATGAATGTCACAAAAACTTAACTCAGCAAAAGTTTTGTTATCTACATGACTACAAATTCTGGATTTAGGCTTTTAATAGCCTCCGTTTGTGCGTCACTCATACATCACCATTGCATTCAAATCTCGGCTAAGAATTACGTTTTTATGAAAAATAAACACCCTATGATCCACAGAAGATCATTTACAAACACTTACGGCTGCTCTGAAGGGTTTTCCAGAATCCTCCAAGACTCTTCTGACCATCTGGATGTAAAAAATGACGTCTGTCGGCTGCACAGTGTAAAAGAGTTGAACATTTTCTGTTAAGATGCACCTCTTCATTCTGAAATGACATGTCCTTCAGCCAAATTTGTACAGCGTGAACCAAAAATGAGAAATTTTATCATCCTGTGCATTGGTATATATTGATATCTCTTTCCAATATTTTAACCTTTTAATACAACATAACTACAACAAGACTAAGACCTCCAGCATATGTGCTCAGTGGCGCACTGAGCTAAACGCACACAGCACAGTAACATGCTAATAATAACCAGTTACCTCATTGACCCTCTTATTTTAGCATGTTAGCACCAAACACAAGGCACAGCTGAGGCTAAAGGGAACATTATAAACAAAAGTACTGGATGAACTTGAATATTGACCCAAATATGACGCTGGGGGGAAAATTCAGGGATTCACCAAAGTTATTTCAGTGTATCCTGTGGGGGGCAGGAACGGATGTACCAAAGTTCATGACAGTTCATCCTCTTTTTGTTAAGAACTTTTACTAAAATGTTGAGATCTTGGTGGCCCTTGAGGAAAAGTCAGTGGCTCACTAAAGTCATTATAGGATTCACTGTGGGAGAAAAGTTTTTTTATCACAATTCATCAAATACTTGTTGAGCTGCTTTACATATTTTTTCTAGCGTAGCCAAAAAAAGAGAGAGATTCATTTCTGGCAGTTGCAATGTGAGAACAGATGGATTATTTTTTTCCTCTTAAGAGTCTTTGAGGATTCTGGGAAGCCCTTCAGAGCAGAAGTGAGCGTTGTTAAACATCCTTGTGCGGATCGCCAGGTGTTTCTGTTTCGGCGAATCAGATGCTTATCTCCGTTACTGTGGATGTAAAGGTAAAATACGAGCGCAGCAAACTGTGGGCTGACAGATCTCGATCTACCATGAGCTCTTTCCTGGATTGTGATGCTTTTTTTTTTGGTTTATTTGCCCTCTAAGTCTCAAACAGGCATATTTTCATCACAGGAGGTTTGAGAAGCTCGCGTTGGACATTTTTGGGACCTTTCCTGCTGTGAAAGCTTGTCATCCGTTTATAAGCACCGCAAAACCAAACTGAGCACAGGCTCTGGCATCTGGCATCTGAGACTTTTGACTCAGACTGGAAAGGTGATTTGACAAAAGCTTGAGTAAATGACGATTTAATGCAAATTTCATAGCCACAGCGTTGCCGAACAGAATCATTTAATCTTCTCCAGCTCTCTCAGGGATACTTTCACATGGAAGGTTTTGACCTGAACCATCAGTGGAGGTGCAGAGTTTTGTCCTCTTGCTGTTTCATGGGTCAAAGTCGTGACCTCGCAGTGCGGAAGTATCATCGAGACGTATTGGCACCTTCTGCAGTCGTGGCCTCAGGGAGTAGACTTCAAACACAAAGCGCTTTCTGTCATAACAACCATTTTTGTTGACAGGGAAAGTATTTGACTCCTCTCTCTTTAATGCAGTGGAAGTGTGTTTTGAAATTTCTCGCAGTCCAGATTTTATTCCATCTCACTTGCAGACTTCTTGGGCGACTTGTACTTGCGAGGATGAGCACGTCAATCTCGATCAGTCCCAATCAGTAGAACTGATGGCTTTCACATCTGGTGCAAACACTTGAGGGACTATGCCAGAGTCTGCTTGAGAAGAACTTGCCATTAGACCATTTTGCTGGATCTCACGCACATTTTGACAACAGCTTTGAGAATCAAAATGCATTGGGCACAGACTAAAAAGCCTTCCAGATCACGATGCCGCTCTGTTTCACAGTTTGTTTGTTTTTTTTCCTCTGGTTTCGTGATTTCGTTTCAACCCCCAATCCCAGATTGGACCAGGTCCCAAAAATGATGTTTCTTTTAACCAAAGTCTTAAGAGGAGAAAAGCTTTGTGGTCCTCTGACGGTCCAGAGATGTTGGACTGGCAGTGACCCAAGCTCATCTGCCTCCCATCCTCCATAAACATCTGTGACGCTGGGCATACACACACTGCTTTCCAGCTGTTTGCAGTGATGAAGAGGAAACAAAGGGATGGACGTTGTTTAGATCTAAGCTGTAAACACAGTTTCTACTCATCTCCTTCCTTTAAAGTCTTTGTTGTCTGTTTAGGGGAAAATATGAGTTTCATAGTGTATCGGTGTCCAAAGACGGGTTCGGATGTCAAAGCTGCCTTTTCCCTGTTTCAGGCGGCCGTCAAACCGAAATGTTGTTCTCATGACTTCAAGAGCAAGCGTCTCCTCGGTCTTTGGTCTGACTGTAGCTTCGTCATGTGTTTGGAAACTGAAGTTTAAATATTTAATCGTGACTGCACTTGTTTCGCAGTGATAGACTGGAAGACTAGTTGAGCAAATATTTGCTCTCAAACAGTGTAAAGCTGTAAAACAGACCACAGACACACACACACACACACAAACACACACACACCAGCAGCAGCAGCTCGGAGCACACAGAGATGCTAAAGAAAAAGAGAAATTGCTTACATCTATTGAAACTTTTTATCTGAAGCTTCAAACTACAGCTCCAGCAAATTATTATTTTGATTATTGATTATTAATGATGCGTGAACAGTGTCGAAAACAGTCCTGATCTAGTGAATATCCAGATTTCAGAAGCTGGAAGCAGAGATTCTTTCCATGGCTAAATAATTTTATTATTAATAATAATAATAATAATAATAATAATAATAATAATAACCTAAACAATGAATCAATTATTCAGTGATAAATCAGATCCTTCAATCTGAGCTCCTGTGAGCAGAGGGAGGGGGACAGCGCCCTCTGTCAGCTCAGGGTGGCCTCAGCGATGCCTCAGAAGCACAAACGACGACAACACACGTGGCTAAGAAGTGATAAATACTTAATCCTTAACACAATTTGTGAAGATGCATCAAATGGAAGCAGACTGACTGACTGACTACTTATATCTGCCTGACCTCCACGTATCTGTGGAGGTCAGGCAGATATAAGTATCAGAGGTCACAGAGTCTACATAAGGTGACATTTAATATGTCTCTAAATATGTGAAGCTCCAAGAAGATTTGATATTTAGTAGATGAATGGCATTTTTTTTTTTCATTTTTTGTTACTCATACAATGGAAATAGTTTTTTTAAAAAAAAAAGAAAAGAAAAGTGTGGGCTTAATGGTGCAATATACACACATCTGGTGCCCTGTTTTTCCTCCTTTATTCTGTTTGTATGTACCTGCCTAGATATACAAAGAGGGGGGGGGGGGAGAGAGAGAGAGAGAGAGAGAGAGAGAGAGAGAGAGAGCATTCCTCCACAGCTCCAGGGTGATGAAGAGGGTAGGCCTGCCCCTCTTTGCTGTTGCAGCTCATCGCTCCAGCGCTGCCTCCTCCAGCAGCTCCCACTTTACGCAGCAGCAGAGCAGCTGAACAGACATGGACGCGTCCAAGCTTTAACTTCCCAGCTCGCCTCTCTCCTCCTCCAGCCCGCTCTCCTCTCCTCTCCTCTCCCCGCTCTCTCTCTCCCCCTTCCCCCGGCCGAGCCCCGAGCGAGAAGCTCCGTCGGCGGCGGCGGACGCATGGAGATCTAACTCCGGTCCCAGGCTGTCGTTGTGTGCCGCCGTTGTTTCTGCTGTTGGGGGTTTACGAGTCTACCCATGCGTCGGGAATGCCATGGCCACTCCGAACGCACAGCAGCAGCACCAGGATTATTTCAGATCGGTGAGCAGCGAGTCCACCACCTACATGATGGTCCCGGCCGGCGGGCCGAGCGGGACGAGGCGCAAGGAAGCGCCGTCCAAGATGTGGGTGGCGATGGTGGTCATAGTGGTGGTGGTGCTGCAAATTGCCTCCACCACGGGGCTCTTTGTCTACCTGAACATGTCCATATCAGAGGTAAGGGCTGGTTTTCCACTCGCTTTACGAGCTCACACGCTGTACTTCGGGCCACATGTGGGCCTTTGTGGGGATTGTCGAAGTTCTCCGTTGCGCACTGAGCTGACAAGAAATATCCCACAAGTTTACGCTGAGAGTTGAATATCACATACACAGTCACGGTGCTTGGGAAACACTGGGAAACAGCCACATTCCTGCACAACAAGAGGCCCCTAAACTTAAGCACAGCTGCTGCAAGTCAAAGAAATGTTGGAGGGATATTTCTGCCAGGAGCCGATGTGACATTTTTGTTTGCGGAGTAGAAATCAGTTCTGGAGAAGTTCGCCCCCGCTTTCTGGCTTGCTCCAAGAATCCGCAAGCCGTGGAGGCAGAGGCGCAGTAAGCATGTCTGTCTGTCCGGCGAGCGTTTATCCAACTAAACGGCTTAGATTGCGTGCGTAAAGGAACATATTGGAGCCATTTGGTCCAGGCAAGAGGTAGTCAGGAGCAGGGTCGCCTTGAAGTAGGTTACAGATGTTGCATTCAGAGATGAAATATGCAGTGATGGAGGTGGGAGATCCCCAGAGGTTCCACTTAAGCCATTTTTATCTCCTTAAGTAAACATGTACATAGAATACCGCTGTAATGCGCCTGGGGTTCTCAGCTGTGAAAATAGACCCAGCCACGCTTTTGACAAAGATATTTGGAAGTCAGAGACTTTGAGGTTGGAGTCCTCACGACAGAAATCATTCAGCTCTGCCCCTGCTGCAGTTACTCGAAGTCAGGACCGGCAGGGTTTGTTTGTCCTGAGGTTAGTGCTGCTTAGAGAAACACAAGTGCTGTCACTGTGAGACACGTTGTTCATTGAGCCCCAGCAGGGGAAAGTGTGTGCGAGGACAAGTGAACTCATCAGTGCTCAGTGCAGGGAGGCTGGGATGTGCTAACATCGGGCCAGATTGGTGCAATATTGGTGCAATAAAAAGGATAAAGGTCCATGACTGCAGCCGCGGTTTCAAGCTAAAGCCACACACACACTCAGAGAGTGAAAGGTACGTGTTGGTTATTTGGAAAGTCTGCAGGGATGAAGTTGGAAGCTGATGAGCCCCAGCAAGAGGCCTATTTAAACTGAAACCGTACCCCGTCGGAGAGAGGAAGCTGGCTTCGGCGGCGTGCTGCGCCTCTGCCACATGAGAGCAAAGCCTCCATCAGAAGACGTGAAACGCGCCACACCACCTCTCAGCGGTGTTGAAACTGGGGCCATAGGTTACACAGGTGTGCCTTTGTCGAGGGCCTCAAAAAGGTCCCCGCACCAGGGCAGAGGATAACTTCATCCTGAAAATCAGTACATTAATCCTTCTGCCATGTGGTGGGAAGTGTTGGAGTGGGAAGAGGCTGAAAAGGCTCTGAAGGCTAATTTTGCTAAATCCTCCGGGGAGTGAAGAAGAAGAAAAACGATACCCGGTGGTTTTCTTGATGCTTTTACAGCTCGTTTTCAGTTCAGCTGTGAAAGTGATGCACACTGAAGGAGCCTTTAGGGAGTTCACTGAGATGGACAAACATTTGGACAGTGACGGGACCAAGTCTGTGACTCTTTTTGGGAAGTAAACAACCCGAACAACCATATAAGTCGTTTTTTCCTCAACCCTCTAATTGGCTCCTGAAATACCTACCTCCGTCGCCAGTGTGACTGTAATAACACTTACAGTTGGTTAGGTTGAGGAAAAGACGGTGATTTGGAATAAATACTTCTTCATCTTCACTCGACCCTCATTGTCGGTTATGCTTTGTCGTTTGAGTTTCGCATTTATTCTTGTGTTTCCTTGACCCATCTATCCACCGCAACCTCCTCCTGCTGTGGAATTTGTCGCTCTATGAATTATGTCACCGCACTTTTCCCTTTTGCTCCTGTCACAATTAGTGACGACCACTAGGTGTCGCCTGGAAACAAAACCTAGACCAGCGGGCTCGATTCTGCGAGCGGAAATGCTCATGTTTTAAAACGACACTTAAGCCTTTGTCTTTTTTGCAGCTGACGTCATCGTGTAGTTCATCAAAGCTTCTTTTTCTTTTAAAAAAAATAAGTCATACTCTTAAACAGAGTATGACGGAGCAGAGGAAATAGGAAAGCCATGACACGCTGCTTTAAATAGCTCAGGATAGCTGAGATACGGGTTCTGTTCATGACTAACGAAATGAGACTGAAGAAGCTAGATACTCGGGGAGAGCAGACACATTCATGGCAGAAGCGACTGTGTGCAAATAGATGGACAACGGTCAACACCAGTTTGAGAGACATGTTAAGGCAGGAGATGTATGGTTTGTGATCATAGAGCATGTTAGGTCCAGTTTGCTGTTTTATTTTTTAACCCTTATTGCCTTCCTGAAAACTATAACGGCAGCTACGCCAGACTTTGGTTGTGTCTGTTTCCAATTGACGTGCTGGCATGAAAGCGACAACCAGCAATGGCATCTGTAGAAATGTGTTAAAAAATGACTTGATCTGCTTTATTGATGAGCTCATAAACTTGATCTAGAGTTTTATTTGGAAAGTAAAAGGCTATTTTACAACTTGAAAAGTGGCTTGATTTCGGTTTTTCTTCTCTGACACATCAGAGGTGGCAGGAAGTCACATAAGGAATAGCTTAAGGGTTGATAGTGGACTGCGTCGAAATGGAAACACGGAGCTTTGTGTCTGCGTGTGGGGGATCCCCTGGTTCTCATGCGAAGGCCAGCTATTTTTAATCTGGAAACAGGCCCTCCTTTGAAATGCGGTGGCGTTTACACCCCATGCCAGCCTGGCTAAGACAAAAGATACTGGGAACAATGAACATCATACAATGAGGAACACTCCAGTGTTGCCTCAGTGCTGCCTCATTCAGAAGCAAACAAATACACACATGTAAATACAGAAGATCCTGGTCTCGCAGGGGCACGAACTGCGTTGGTTTTTAATTCCTGCTGCTTCTGGATGAGGCACACGGCTCCTCCCAAATACACTTAGTGACTGTTTATGATTTAGATCTACAAGTAAAGAGGGTCTGCTGTTTAAGTCACCCGTCAATGAGCTACTGAATAATGACCATAGCACTATAATAACAATAATAGGTGAGAGTATAAGTCCATGAATCAGTGAGTTGAGCAGAAAAATAATCATGAAAGAAATGAGTTGCATGTAAAAAATGACCACTTCTCTTCAGTTGACAGTTGTGAATTTTATCAAAATTATTCATTACTGTTAGAAATGAGAAGGTTTCAGCTAATAATCATTTCTGAGCTTGTCTTTAGTGGTTTAAAATTAAAGGTCCCATATGCACTTTATACCTGTTCTGCCTGAAGTGTTGATATCCATCCTGACATTTTAAAGCTCAGTTTCTGAATACAGACTATGTGCTTTTCTCTATGGACTGAGTGCTTTGAGACTCTAACAGTATTAATATTGGAGTATTTGATTTATAATAAAAAAGGAGACATGGATATCTGCCTTTAGACTATATGGGACCTTTAAAGGTGTTGGTAGTAACTCATCGGTTATCAAATGTGGATTATATCAACTTTACATTATATCAGCTACAGACTCTTTGTGCATTAAATAACTTTCTTTCATCGCTGTGGATGAAACACTAAATAAAATGTGTTGGCCACGCGTCAGTTGCAGCTATGAGGAAACTTTCTTTATGCTGCCTCATGTGTTTGGATTAAATGATTCATGTCCACATACTTTATGACTTCCCTGATCAGATTCACACGAGTCTCCAGATCTGTGCCAGCGCCACTGCTTCATTTTATAGAAAACTTCTATCTTTGCTGCACTCGTTGACCCCAGCAACAAACAACAACACACTCATACAGTGTGTGTGTGTGTGTGTCTGTGTGTGTGTTTGCAGGTGTAGGTTTGTAGCTACTGTGGTTGTGTGGCTGAAATTTTAATAATTTAATGTGCTTGTGTGTGTGATTTGCAAACCATTCCTTACTCTTCACTGGTCCACTTTATTATTGTAGGGGTTCACCGACAGGCTGTGACTCACCCTCACATGCAACAATACTCCCAATCAGTTTGTGTGTGTTTGTCCGTGTGTGTTTGTCTGTGTGTGTGTCTGTGTGTGTGGGCTGATTCACACAGAATGTAGATGTTTGTTAAGTGCGTGTACAGATGTGTGTGGTTTTCTTTGCCAGAGAAATCACCTATTTTTGTCTTTTCAGTCTGTGATTTTTATGATTTAACTGTCTTTGTGTGTGTGTGTGTGTGTGTGTGTGTGTGTGTGTGTGTGTGTGTGTACTGGCGAATTTTTTATCTGTGTCGTGACCAGTGGAGCTCTGAGCAGAGGAAAATCCCTCCTAACATTGAACGTTTTCCAATCCACAAGGGACCCACAGTAGTTTTATGGCCCTGGCTCAGAATCAGATCCTGATCTGTAGAATCAGATTTGGTGTTGGATGAGGTCTTACTGCTGCAGGATTATATTAACGTTAAAGCTAAAAAAAAAAAAAAAAACCCTGAGTTTTCAGATAAAGTGGCCTCTCTCTACCTGCAATAACAGAGGATCTCAGTCTCAGAAAACCATATAATTACATTTTGAAGGCTCACAGCCAACAGGACTGAATTCACATGGATCATAGTTGGAACTGGCAAGTTTACAACTGCTCTACTCAGCTTGTTTACTGAAAGTGGCCATGACAACAGCTGTTGCTGCCAAGAATGGACGGCTAAATCTCTATAGATACAGGAAGCGTAGCTGCGACCATTAGTAGATGAATTGATTAGTTGATCTACAGAAGATTAATCTGTTGTTTGTTTTCTGAGTTTTTTTTTTTGTTTTTTTTTTACTTTTCATGACATACATGATAGTAAACTGTGTTTTTGGGACAATTGGAAGATGTCACCTTTGAATATGGGAAACTGCAATTGGCTGCAGGTTTCCATGGTGACCTTCGTGATACACAACCCTGTTTCAGGGGGTATTTGAGCTTGAAATGTCAAACAGACATTTGTTTGTTGTCCACAGCTCGACTCCGCTCTCCAGACTCCACTGGTAGTTTGTTTAAAAAAAAACCAAAAACAAATACCAGGTGGCATCGTGGTCCAGGGCCAATGTAACCACACCGTCCCTGGTTTGGCTCCACATGGAGACCCCTCTTTCTCTACAAATATACTTCCTTCTGGTCTCTTCTGTCAGCTGTTAACCACGACAAAATGCCTTCATTCACACTGGAAATAGAAAAACAAACTGTGTATATGGCAGTAAGGTTCCCTAACAAATATAACTCCTCCAGGTCACACGGAGGAATTAAATGGTTCCTGGAAATCAAAGGCAAGTGAGTAGGGCACCTGCTAAATGCACCCAGCTACATAAGTACTCAGAAGTTGTGTTGTGCTTGTGTCTGAATTGTGCACAGGCTAAAATAATTGTTGAATATTGTGTTGTTAGCATTTTGATGTGAGTCAATCTCACCCTTCAGTCCAAGCAGCCTCCCTGTGTGGCCTCAGCTGCTGTTTCTGATATAACCTCCCGTAGCGTCAGTACAGAACGGCGTGGGCTGATCGTTCCATGGCAACATAAGTCCGCTCTATATTTATCCCTAGACTTTCACACCGGATCAGGTTTTATTAGAAAGGGGTAAGGTTAACGTTACAGAATCAATGAGCGCCCTAACAAGAACAGCAACGTGTGTGTTTCTGGTGTGCGTCGTGGGGGAGGGACGTGCAACACGCGTGCATCACCGGGTTTTTTGGTGTCACTGTGCGTGGACCGGGGGGGTGTGTACATGTGTACATACACCAACCTGTGTGTCTATGTGTGTCCGTGTGTAGATATCATATCATACAGGTGTATTTATCATTGTTAACCCGTTTTGAGGAAAATCAAACCCATCACTTCAAATATTTACATTTAATTTGAGGCTACTAATATAAACCTCCCATACCAGACTCCATTGCCAAAATACACAATTCTCCCTCACTCTTTCTCCATCACACCTCCCCCCTTCACCCTCTTTCTCTGTCTGTGTGTCTTTTCACCTCCAGCCCCCCTGCAGTCCTTGAATGTTATGGTTCAAGTCCACATTAGAGAATCGAGTTACAGTCAGTTTTAGGGCTGGAGGGAGGGGGACAAATTTTTCAGGAGTGACACAAGCAGTTTTTTTTTTTTTCTTTTCTTTTTTCTTTTATGAGGCAGGAGTTTAGAAGTTAAACGATTCTCTGGCAATGGATGTGTGTGTGTGTGTTTGTGTGCCATGTGCATCATAACAGGCCTTGGGCATGTCTCCAAAGTTACATAAGGTGTTTATATGGGCATAACACGCAAAAAGCAACATAGCGAGAAAACAAGAGGCTTAAACCTGCATCATGTAAAAGCAAGAGCGTTGCTTTTTGTTTTGTGTCTTCATGACTAAATGAAGATGACAAGGCCAAAATGAGTTCAGTTAAAAAATAGCTTGAAATTTCTGTTGGCTGGTGCACACAAACAAACCAGGTTCTGGACTTTTTCAGACACAAATTGCTTTTGTTTTTTTGTGCCTATGAAAACATCACATTCAAATATTTGTGCATAAAAAAAGAGAAACTTCCTGATTTTTTTGTTTTTAAACCAGCCAGGTTATAACCACTGAAACACTGACGAGCAAGTCTCCCAACACGTGGTGTATCCTTGTACGCATGCTCCAGTGTTTTCATGCCCAGGTCATTTGGACAGGGATGAAAAGGAAGACAGGGATCAGAGGAAAGGGAAGATGAGAAAGTGGGCCTGAGAGTTGAAAGGGAAGAAAGTGAAGGGGGGAGACATGAGGAGATGATGATGATGGTGATGAGCCTTGGACATAAAAGAGATGAGGTCTGAAAAAAGACTCAGTATGTGGGGTTTAATCAGTTGCACAGTGGGTTATAGACTCAAGACAAACAGAATGGTCGAAATTAAAGCAAAGGCTGAGACATCCTGACTTATAGCTACTCTGGGTCAAACCAAAGTGAAAATGTTGAACTGTCCCTTTAAATGTTGAATCAGAGATGAGGCAGTAAAATAATAATAATAATAAAAAAAATTACAGTATGTCAAAGTCTGGAGGAGTTGCTGGATTTTCCCCTGGGTCCTGTTGTGCAGCTGTACACCGTTCAAAACCACAAAGCTTTATTGAAAATTCTTGTCAAGACCCCGAAATTCACAAAAACACCAAATATGTCGGGTTCAATTTTGAGAAACTGTGTGAAATCCATTACATTGTCAGTAGTAGAAGAAATATTACAGCTATTTTTAACAAGTGAAGTGCTGAAGTGAGCAAATACAGAATACACTATGTGTGCATTTTATATTATTGAAACAAACAAGATATTGTTTGTATGTTGTTGTATGTAAATTAGTGAGTGTTTCTAGGTCTACTAGAAGTCTACTACTACTGTTTATAGGCCTGTTTCCCTTATTTCCAGTCTTTACGTTAAGCTGAGCTAACCAGTTGCCTTATAGTCATCATACAGACATGACAATGGTATTGATCTGACGGCAAGAAGGCAAATAAACCTGTTTCTGAAAATACTAAATTATTATTTTGATGTGGCTCTGACAGGATCAACAGTAAAATGCTGAAATAGCCAGGTTATAAATATAAACACATGCAATTTTAATTTTAAATGCACCTAAAGGTAAGACACCCAAAGCAAATCAATACAGGCTTTCAAGAGTTAAGAAAATCCCGCAGTTCTTTGAGAGACTGTGTAAATGTTGCACTTACTGTGTGTTGGAGAAGGATTTATTTGCAACCTTTCGCAATCTGGTCTTTCCTGTTTATCGCTGCAGATAAATGAGATGCACCACAAAGCGATTGTTAAATACAACACTTCACTTTACTGCAACTGGCCAAGTGACTTAAATATAAAAGCCTCCTGGGAGCTCGATTTCAAAGACAGTAGTTGCCATAAAACATGTCAAACGTCTTCAACAGAACATGTGGAAACCCCCCCCCCCCCCCCCAAAAAAAAAAATGTCTCTAAAGTCACATAAATTGTTGGAAATGAGGAAGGAGTGAAGAGGAGAGAGATTCAACATATCAACAGAGCGCACACACACACACACACACACACTCACACACACACACAGACACACACACACACACACACACACACACACACACACACACACGACCTTGGTTTACCAGCTTGATACGTGAAAACAGGATATTTACGTTCCCACGTTGGAATGCTCATTAGGATGTGGCTACAGCTGTGTGTGTGTGTGTCTGTGTGTGTGTCTGTGTGTGTGTCTGTGTGCCAACAGCTGGTGCAGCGCTGTGTGTTATCACTTTGTTTGCTCAGTCAACATGGCTATAAAGTGCTGATAAATGATTTGAGGGCATTGAAGCTCCTAATAAACTGCCTTCCACATCTGGCAACTGATACTGCGCTGCTAACCTCTCTGTAAACCTGGTAGCTGTGTCACGTTCGCAGAGCTTACCGTCTTTGCTGCACCTCGACTGCAGAGTCAGCTGGATTTCTGTTGACGTAAAGGACTAATCTACGGTTTTACACTGACTTAGATAATCATTACAGCTGTGTCGTATCATACAAGACTTTATTAAAGGTCTCATATTCTAAAGGTTGAAATCCATAATCAAAAAAAACACTTTAATGTAGTTTTACATCTGGTTTCTCTCTGGAGCTCTAGTAACAACAGGTCAGTCAGCCAATCAGAGGAGGGGATCTGATCCTCCCCTCTGATTGGCTGTTGACTGTTTTCTGAGTGAGCTAGTAGAAATTTAGCCGATTCAGAGGAACCAAATCTTTTAAGGTTGGATGCAGGATCCAGGTGTTCTGGGCTTGGGGGCATGGCTGAGGGCGTTGTGACATCACAAAGTTACACAAGCCCTGACGGGTGGTTTTAAGGCTAAGTTTCTGAATATAATAATTCTCTGTGGACTGAGCTGTTTGATACTTTCACAGTATTAATATAGAACCTGGACCTGCTTTATAATAAAAAAAGACATGGACATCTACCTTTAGAGTATATGGGACCTTTAAGGCAAGGAAACTAATAATTATAGACTAATGTAACAATTATTTTCTCCAGTAATCTTTAACCATTAAGTAATAATTAATTATATTGTTGATATATTTAAAAATGCCATTAAATCTTCCGAGATTCCAAGGAGACTATTAGAAAAAATAAAAATACAGATTAATGTCTAAAAAGGTGTCAAAAGGTATAAAAGCTACTTACAGCTGCAAATGAAAGTATTGTATCATTCTGAAATTTCTTGCATCAGTTGAACATCAGAATTATAAAGAAATGATTAAAGGCTATTATAACACCAAAGCCAGAAACAAGCTGCAGGCTGAAGTGTTTGTTGGCATCAGATTAGAGTCCAGGTTTTAGTGTGTGCTTGTTAAATGATACTGACTTTGCAGAGTAATGGAGTCCACACTCAAGCTTTCACTCCCATATACAATCTGATAATCAAAAAAGGGTGCTGGGTCCTGAGCAAAATTTCCCCCACTGACGTAAAATAAAAGGCTCTTTTGTCATTTATAGTGTTACTAGGAAACAGATGGATGAGGACGTAATGCCTAGAAGCCCACCATCAAAATGTCCTTCTCCTCTATCCATCTTCCTTCGTTTCCAGTCTCTGCACTAAAGGCCCCATGTGGCTCCCATCATATGGAAACTAAACCCACACTTCCCAATTCTCCCTATACATGTATCATATCAAAGGAAGGGGCAGAAAAGAAGCTGCTTTTCTCTGTTGGAACACATCCAGTCAAACCGCAGCAATGTGGTTTGGTGGGAGGTGACAAAAGTGGGTTAAGGAGGGGAAACATAGGAACGAAAAGGAAACAAGGGAACGGAAAAATGGGTTTTTATTATGTAAAGTATTTGCATACTGTTTCCAAATGTGAAAACAGTATGCATAACAAATATGACATCTTATAAACCAAACGATCAACTGATTAATGGAGAAAAAAATGGAAGCTAATTTTAGCGTGCTGTAATACTGCACAGAACAGGCACTGCTCAAGTATGGTATGGCTATGAAAAATGTCTTGGAAAGTTATTTCTTGAATGGGTGTTGAATAAAAAGGTCAACAATAGGCTGTTATTTTGGCAAGCCAGTGTGTCTGTCCAACCTTTGTGTGTGTGTAATTGTAGATATAATATTTGCTTGTCCATTGTCAGAAAATGAAAGAGCTTAGTTTTGTCATATACTGCTGTGTGTAAATACAAGGCTTTGTCTGTGTGTGTGTGTGTGTGTGTGTGTGTGTGTGTGTGCAGCACCTGGTTGGCCATCGGCTGATTGGATGGAAAGTTCTTAGCTGGTCTGACATGATCTAACCCTGGGAATGGGCCGACATCTCTGTCCTGGCACAAGAGGCAGGGCTTGTTAGTGTCAGCTGAAGTCTGTCTAGTCCAACATTTTCCTCGCTCGCGCGCACACACGCACACACGCGCGCGCACACACACACACACACACACACACACACACACACACACACACACACACTTGTTCTCCCTCCGATATCAGCATTTTCAGTCCGAACACGGTAACCAGACCCTCCCGTCCCTCTGCCAGCTTTCACTTCTGTACCAATTAAACAACCAGTGACCTCTTTTCTTCGCTCTCCTCTAATCTCTCCCCAATTATCTTTTCGATCTTTCCACCCAATTCCCCAACAGTTGCCTCCTCCATAAAACCCTTAGTGTTGGCCGTGCCTTTGTCTCCCTCACGTCTCATTGACTGCGTAGAACACTGTGGTTTTGGCTTTTCATGAAAGTCATTGCGTCACGTCATCATAGCTTTCGTAGATCAGAAAAAAACACAAAAAAATATCATCGCTGATAGTTCCACTATCTCTCTCTCTCTGAGCTCCGGACTGAGGGATAGTTTTGGCTTTGAGTTCCATAACATAACATTGCCTCATTAAAACCTTGTACATGCGCGATCACAGGTCATCCATGAACCGATGAATCAAACTCTGAGCGTGGGTTTGGCTTTGTCTGCAACTGCTGAATGGAAAACCTTAATGAGAAAAGCTCTGGGAATAGAGGTGAAATCATGAACCTGTCAAGCGGCCGGTTAAAGCTTCCCTTCAGGCTGTGCCTTTTAAATAATGTTGTCGTTTTTGTTAGACTGTTTGTCTATTGAGAGCTGGAGCAGACCAAGTTTAAGAAAGCAGATGTTGGCAGAGATGCTCGATTACGGCACAGTAACGCCAACATTTTAGCTCTCGAGGAAATTAGACTTTGGGCAAACGAATCACCAAGCTGCTTATGTTGAGATCTGCATCATGGTGAGTCATCATTTTAAAAGAAGTAAATCCTTGGCTCTTGCATGTCCCAGTATTTTACACGACTGGAATTTGATATCTTAATTTCTTTCTGTCTTTTGCAAGGATAAGGCAAATACACTGATTCTAAGGCCTTCCAGAGCCAGGAAAGAAATGCTAACATACTGTACTTGTTTGGACAAAAAGACAGAAGTCTTGTTTTGGATGTCTTGGCCTCTTGTAAAGAAGATAAAAATCTTGAATGAATATTATGAAAACATGTGTCCAATCTGGGATTGTGTTTCCCTGCCAATATAAAAGAAGGAATTCCAGACCTTGGTGCTGCGAAAATATTATGATCAGTGAGGAACATCTGAAAAACATCCAGATTTTTTGACTGATAGCGATTTTAAAGGTTGGTGGTTGTTTGTTTTTTTTTTTTTTTTACCAACGTCACCAAGAGCCAGTCTTTCCCTCCATGTTTACACAGGACAAAAAAAAAAACCAAAAAAAACCCCACTGAATTTCTTGGACAAGATTTTTTTAAAAGCATCAAGACGTGTCTGTCAAACAAGTGGTTCTATGGGGCTGGAGCTGAATGCTAAAGTCAGCAGGCTCACAATGAGAAAGCTAGCAGGCCGACGTTTACCATGTTCACAATCTTAGTTTAGCAAGTTAGTATGCTAACATTTGCCAAAGTATTGGCCGGTATGATCGGATTTTTGTGCTAGATGTATAAACTGTGAAGAAGACCAACGTGGTTGTGCAATAGTTGTTGAGACATTTTATTAAAGGTCCCATATTTTACACTTTAACAGTGTTGATATCCTTAAGAACCAAAAACATCTCAGGGTCGTGAGCCAATCAGATGAGGGGCTCAGATTTTCTCTTGTGCTGTTTTCAGGAAATCAAATGCCAAAAGGTTGGGAGGTGGGCTGGGCTTGGTGGGGGGTTTGGGGGCTGAGGGCGGAGACTGCTTTGTTGTGGCATCACAAAGTTACAAAAGTCCTCACGGCTGGTTTTAAGGCTCAGTTTCTGAATCCAGGTTGTGAGCATTTCTCTGTGGACTGAGACCTTTGATACTCAATATAGAACCTAGACCTGATTTATAATCAAAAAAGACATAGAGCTCGACCTTTATACAATATGTGAGCCTCATCGTGGCACTACAGGAAATGTCAAGCTATAGGTTCTTCCAGGGGACCACAATTACAGAATGCACAAAATACTAAAGTCCAACAGCTGTTGAGATATTTCTGTCTAGACTAAGGCAGTGAACCAAACACAAATGCTATTTCCAAGAGTGACACTGCTAGCTTGGCTAAAATCTGCAAAGTATTTGTTTCCACTCATGTTTTTCCCAGGATGAGGACAAAAATCTCTGAAATGACATAAAGGGCCTTGGTGTCAGACATCTCAGCGCTTTTATTAGCTATTTCATCGGCTCAAATAACTTTTACCATCTCAAATGGAGGAAGGAGAGTGAGCGCTGTCCCTAATAACTGGTGTAACTTCACCCTCCTGCTTCAGATTCTCAGAAACAACCTAACAGCGGAAAGGAATCCCATCAGTTTAGATCGCAAACAGGTTTAAGTGTTGGCAAATGTGAAAGTTAGCAGTGTTGACAGCATTCAACAAATGTATGAGGAAGGCTTCATTTAAATACCGAAATCAGAGCATGTCAACAAAGAGGAGAGACTACAACTGTGGTCACATTGGTGTGGCTTTGAAATCCATGGCCAGAACCAAATAAGGCTGGATTGATCCAAGTCGCGGCTTAAATGAAACCACATTGAAAATAAAGGAATAATGAAAATTTAAATTCTGCAGAGTGTGGGGTCCATTCTCTGGAGGATTTTACTGTCGTCAGGAAATGCTAATGAATACTAAACCAACTGCGCACACTTAAGCACCCATTTACTGGCTATTCGTCATGCTCATGTATTTATATACCTCTGTTTTGATTCTTCACCACAGAAATTTGTTTTTTAACATTGCTGCTCTATCTGTTTCTGTTTCGGTGCTGTCATCATGGCCTTAATGCTCACGTCCCAGTAAATAATCCAAAGCTTTCGTCTGCTCCCATTTGATGGATTCGCAGCCTTGTGATCCATCATGGAGGTAATGAACAGCCGATGATAACCTTTGACCTCGTCCCGATGGGTTCACATGTGAATGTTACGAGTGTCGTCTGCAAGATTGGCATCTTTCATAAATGCTTAAACCTTTTAAACATTTACAAAAGATGCCTTTGCAACTCAGCCGTGCTTGTGTCTTTTCTGTCTACATCATGCACTATGTGGTCTCTAACTGTGTCGCAGTTTATTTGCACAAATTAGTGGTGATGTGAATGATAATGATATGTTATAGCCTTAGCATGAATTGCAGCACATCCTGCAGAGGAAAGACACACACACAGTGAATTCACAGCCCAGAAAGAGAGTGTGAATGTGAGCCTTCCCACAAGTCAACAGTGTGTTTATTGTGGTAGCTGGTGACACCACAAACTGCTCATCTGCCAGAACAGTAGCTTCACACAAAGGCAGTCAAGCACACACACACACACACACACACACACACACACACACACACACACACACGGGAGGGATGTCAGCGCATCTCCATGTGTATTTTTCACTTTCTTCAGGTGTTTTTCATTTGAAAAACAGCTGAACAGCTCATTTTAAATCTTAATTTTTGTCTTGTGTTTGTCGAGTTGAGGACCACACGGAGTGTCGTATGAAACGAAAACGCACTGGTCAGCGTTTGGTATTTTCTTCTTGTTCAGCCCTTTTTGTCAATTTTCTAACACCGCTCCCTAAAATATTTCGAACCTCTTTTAACCTAAAAATAGCCTTTTCAGACGTTTCACCGTCTTCACTTGTTTTTCATTCTTGCTGGGACGCCTGAACCCCACCAGAGAAAACACAGGTCAGCTACAGTTTCACTAACACTTGTAAAAGGCCCCCCTCTCTTGAGTCATACTTGCTCACCACCCTCCACACACAAAAACATTCACAGACGCTGTTGCCCACCCATGCTGGACCTGCCCACCCACGGGCACCCAGCGGACCCCACAGCAGCACAACAGCCTAAACTGCACACTCATTTCATCAACGTGTGTCCTCCGGTCAAGCTTCAGCCTTTAATTCACCAGAGTTTGTTTGCAGCTCGATCATTTTCTTCACTTTAATTCCATCTTGAATTGAGCCTTAATGGCATGAAACAGGCTTTTTCATAAGTAGCTGTTTATCAAAACTCCAGCTAAATAATCTTTAGGTTATGATCTCCAGCTGCCTGATTTAGGTTGATTGTCACGTAGCTGCCTTTCAGCTCATTTCAAACCACCAGTTAAATCCCAGGTCCCCATTTCCAGTCAGTAATGTGGTTCTTTTGCTTTCTTTTGTAGCCCTTGATGTCACACAGTGCAACTGTGTTGCCGGCACATTGTCGGGAAGATTCACAAGACAAGGGTTTGTGCTATTCGTGTGTTTGTAGAGCCAGGAAATATCATGTGACCACTGTGTGATACTGTACCGCTAAAGTTCACGGCTGGCTATCTGAGAGCAACTTCCTGAAGATAAACTTTGGAATTGATTGGTCCACCCGAACGGACCCTTAGTTTTGGTTTCTGTGAGCCATGGCTGCCTTCTTCATAATCCGCATGCCTCATGAGAGCCAGTATCTGAACACAACTTCCTCCTTTTTTTTGTATTTAATTCTCTCTCTCTCTCTCTCTCTCTCTCTCTCTCTCTCTCTCTCTCTCTCTGCATCCATCACGTTAGCACGCTGTTGCCTGGAGCATTAGCGTCAGTATGTGTGCACAGGTGACAGAAGCAAACTGGAAAGTCCTGACCTCTTTACGTCTCTCATCCCGCCTCTTTTTTTTTTTTTTTTCTTCTCTCTTTCCTCTCCCTTGTTCTCGGCCAGATGACGAGAACCAGAAACTTAATGAGAGCAAAAGTTTATGGGGCCCCAATTTTCTCAAGTCTTAGATAACACACTCCAATAAAGCTACAATAAAGTTTGTGTCTTTATCACCACTAATCTTTGCAGCCTTTACTTTTATCTAAGCAGTAACATGCTCAATTGTTTTAAGGGACAAGGAAGTTAAAAAGAAAGAACGAAACAAGCAGAATATGCAGGCAGGTCCACCCAGCTTTTGTAATTCTTTAAACTTTATTTAAACTGGACCGAATCCAAAACAGCAAAATTGACAAAGAGAGGTCAAAGTTCCACACGCAAAGACTGGGAGTGGTAATCTGCTGTCTTGCTGTGGGGTTGTGTCCACCATCACGAACACTGGCACTCAAAGACAAGTGCATGCAAACACACACACACACACAATAATAATGCAAACACAGCCACATGGATTTGCACTGTTGCTAGCAAGTAAAACAATTACCTACAAGCACATGTGGTGGCACCGAGCGCACATAGTCCTCAGATCACTTGCTGAACAGGACACAAAGGAAGTGACTGACTGCCAGTAATGTCATTAACGTCTCTAAGCAGAAGCAGGCCTGGATTTTAAAACATGTGGACCATATGGAGAGTTTTCATTCCTTTTTTTTTAGGAGGAAGAATCTCCACTTGAAGCTCATTATCAAATACTTTCTATCCCCTGTTTAATTCAATTTGTTTGGCTGTGATCTAAAGTCCTAAAAGGCAAACTTGAGGTCTTGAACACCCAGAAATCACAGTGTGTCAAAGCTTTGACTCCAGATTCTGACACCAGAAAACACTTTGGCCCCATAGATCAGTTTAATTTTATCTCTGGCAATGAATGGTACCTTTATTGTCTTTTATCTTATAGATTAAAGTGTGATATAAAATCAAGTGGTTGAATTTACAGCTGAAACATTATTTTCCTCCACACCAAGTGAAAACAACTCAACCCAGTGAGGCCTGTTCCTCCTGATTCTGATAAATCATGCAGCTAAATCACTGATTGTTTGACGATAGCGACCCGCACTCATGACCCGCACATACTTTTGAGTGTCCACATTAATGTCGCAGAGGCAAATTCTTGTTCTTTGATTGTGTGTGGGTGAAAAACGGAGATTTTTCAAGAAAGACCGCCATCATCATTTTAAAATTACCCTCAAAGCTGCAATCAGAGCAGATTTGAAGGTTGCGTCAATGCTATCAGCTAAATGCTCGCTCATTAAAGCTGGAGTTCAAAGAGACATGGTTTGTGGGCAAGGAAAAGCAAGCCTGAATCTGTGATTAAGATGTGATGGCGACTATAATAGCTTATTGATCGTTGATTTGATTCTGATTTGTCTTGCAGAGCGCTGACTCCACAGCTCCGTCACAGGAGTTTAAAAGCAGGAAAGATAAAAGAAATCAGATACAAAGAACAGAAAGGAATTTTCCATAATACAGATAATAACGCATTCTCCATTATCAAAGCACTTTCAGTTTTGTTCTTTGAGTGAGATGGTTGACAAAATGGGTAAAATGTGGTGGAAAATAATATCCCCTCCTACCACAGCGCATGAAGCAGGATCTTAGTTCGCTTCTCTTCTAATTCAACAGGAGACTTCTCTTTTCTTCTAATTCAACAGGAGACTGTTTTTTTAAAGCACCTCTTGGCCTTGAATTATCCCACTCATCTCTACATTTTAAAAAGCACCTGCTGCTGTTATCTGTGGAAAATTTACCAAGACTAAACATACATTCTCAGATGACCGGCATTTCAAGGAAACACGAGTGAGCCAGTGGAAAGGAGAAGAGGAGATGTTGGTTTTGGTGGTCATCGTTAGGCCAGAACCAGGATTCGAAAGATTTGGTGATAATTTTTGTATCTACACGTTGAGCAAACTAAGCCTGCATTTAGATTTAAGTGTCACTGTGAATAAAGATAGACACAGCCTTCCTGACATCACCCACGGGTTTCTAAAGAGTGGTTTTGAAGCTCAGAGCGAGCTGCTCCTCAGTTGCCATCTTGGCAGCATCGGATTCCACCCAACTTCTGGCTAATCCGAAAATGAGGCAAAGAGGTGGCGCCTGTGGACTTTTACGTTTACGCCTTAATAAAGTTAAATCAAGTGAGTTATAAAAATTCACAGTTACATAAAGGAGGAAACTAGCTATTCAGACCAAAACTGTTTTGTGTACCAGGCTGTAAACATTTTATAAATTTAACATATTCTATGGGGACTGACTCACTTTTGGAGCCAGACTCCAAGCTTCATTTTTCAGCCCTGGAGGTTCCCGCTTGAGTCAAACCCACAATATCCACTGTTATTAGCATCATTAATACACATTTTCATTTGATACCTTTAAAATATCTTTGACTCTGCAGTTTGGTTTGTTTGCTGAGGCAAACCCCTGTTGGTATGTGAGGCAAAGCCAGGATGCATTTGGTTGCACCGGCGGTTTCTGTTCCACAGTCCACAAATGATTATGCCGTTGGCTCTGATTTACTGAAAGTTGTTCTGTATGTGTGCTGGGCTCTGGCAGACCTCCTGTGGGGGAGTGTCTGTCTTTTCACTACAGACAAAAACTTGGCCTGTGAGGTAGAAACTCACAGTTTATTCACTGTTCATAATGAAAATAGCCTTTATTTTTTCCTCGTAAATACCCTTGTGTATGGTTGGCACTCAAAAGCTCCTGATCTCCGAGCAGGCTGATGGTCATTAAACGTATGGCGGGAATGAATCGGATCGCTTTAACACATAAATCAATGTCGGCAACACTCTGGCCATCTGCCAGATATGCTGAAGCCCTGAAGGGATGATAAAGTCCAAAAGAAACACACACACTCTCACACACAGGAGCTGCACACATACACATGCATTCATATTAAATACCGATACAAACCATGAACATAAACCCATGCATGTACGCGCGCTTAACAGCAAGTCCATAAACACACATCTGCACATATAAAAACTGTTGAATATATAAAAAAAAAAACCACGTGCTTGTTGCTCATGTAAACATACTGTACGACTCTCCGAGTTCAGGCAGTGCAGTTATTAACTATTGCTTTCAGCCAGTTTTTACAACTGAAAGTCAGAGTGCAAATGTCTGAGTGAAAGACTTGTCTTAACAGTAAATTAGCTATTGCTTCAGTGCAAATATCATAAATCATCAGCACACCTCATTTACCTCATAATAAATACAATGCGCTGGTGTTTATGACAGTTATTAGACCTTTTCTAAATTTGAGCTCATATGTTTCACCAGGTCCCATTATTTCCAACAGCACAACTGTTAATTACAGCTCTGCTGTTAAAAAGAAAACAAAAAAAACACAACATTGTGAGACTGGTTGTAAAGTAATGCCACCATTTATAGATGCTGGTTGCTTTCATTTTCCATGTGTTTGGCCTCCAGATAATCAGTCTGAATATTTGTTTCATTTTACTGCATCCATTCACTGTTACACTGTGTTTGTGTTTAGCCATTTGTTTCCTTTTGCTGAGTAATGGATCCATTCCTTTGAGATCCAGCACAGAAGCTGCAGCAGTAGTTATTGGAAGCAGGTAACATAAAGTGATGCTCCAAATTAAGATGTTATCTCTGTACAGCTACATCCACTTCTCTTCTCATTTGTCTGTCGTCCAGGTGCTGATTAAGTCTTTAATGTCCTCATGAACTAATGAAGTAATGAGCTGCTCGGAAGATCACTTTCTGCACAAGCTTCTCAATCAGTGTATTTTAATTTGAAGGGAGTAGAAGGCTTTTGATGTGACATAGCTCCTATAAAGGATCAAAAAATGAGGACACTAACAAACTTTTAGCTACAGTGTCTGTAAAGTGACATTACCAGCATATAATTTACTCAATTAAGAAATGAGTATAAGTTTTTGTCAAGACTAGAACTGCAAGGATGAGTCAATTTGTCCATTGAAAATTGATCTGCAATAATTTCAACAGCTGAATAATAGTTTCAGCCATAAAAAAAAAAGTCTGGTTTCTGCTTCGTAACTGCCAGACTAATGAATGAATAATCGATTTTTCTCGTTTTTTCCCCCTCTTTCGCTTTACCTTTCTGTTACCCTTCTGCGCCTGAGGACACGTCACACGTCATCTTGACAATAATCTGTAATGATGCATATCTAAACCAGTTCCACCTAAAACCTGCTAGAACGCTTTTCCGCCTCAGACACTTCATGCATGGGCCGCGGTTTAAAAAGCAGAGGGATCACTCAACACGATGAAGCTGGTTCCTCCATGCTGTATTGCTCAGTGTGTTGTATTTGACCTTTGCACTTTTGTATCTCCCTGCCTCTGTGTTTTGGTTAAGTCATTTATATACAGTGCCAAAGCCGGCCAAGTCTCAGCTGTTAGTCCACCCCATTTTCTGTCTTGTCTGTTTTGCTGCAAAACGGAGAAAGTGTACTGAAATATAGCCAACTGTTCAGTGTTCATCTCCCAACACACACATGCACACAGACTCACAAACTCACACAAACTCTTGGTCCAGATCACTAGCCTGCTGGATTTGAGTTACATGGCCGCCTTCTCCTCTTCCTAATCCCTTCAAATGAGAGTTTTGGTCTGCCAAGGAACTCCCAGACTAACACACACACACACACACACACACACACACACACACACACTTGCACACACGATTGTAGCCAGGTTTCCAAGTGGACCTCTGAGATATTCTTTTCAGGGTTTGGTGTCCATCAAGGGCCAGCCAAACACACACACACACACACACACACACACACACACTGAGGGGAGGCCACACACACAGATACACACTCGTAATACATATAGTACATGCACTAACACACACACATACACTCACACAGGGAGGGAACAGTGAAGCATTGTTCACTGTTTCCTGAGAGAGTCAGAATCAGGATCACAGGAGCTATGTCAGCCTGGACCCTTCCCCTCTCTCTCTCTCTCTCTCTCTCTCTCTCTCTCTCGCTCGCTCTCTCTCTAGTCATCCAATTTTTATGGACGGCCATGAGAGACCACATGTCCTCTGGCTGAGAAGGGATAAAAAGCGCATTGATCACTCACAAAATATGTGGATGTGTGTGTATGTGTGTGTGTTTCCTCTTGCTGTGCTGAAGATGATTTCCAAAAAGCAGACCTACAGGGACTATCCCAGTTTAGCTCTTGTATCTGGAGAGAACAGTAGTTGGCCATAAATTATTCAAGTTCAGGTTCAAATCCCTGAAATAATTCTCCGACAGTCTGAGAAAGCTCTGCCGTTTCATCACTAATCTGGCAAGATAAACGGATTTCTAGGACATAAACGTGCAGCTTGCTGAATTTTGCTTTAATATATTTAAAAACAACTATTCTACAACATTTTTTTAAAATACAGTTTTCACTGCAATATGAGTTTCAATGAAAAATGTTAAATGATGTCAACACAAAAAGCAGTGTGAAAATGTTGCTCAACTAAAATAAGTCCAAAGTCATTTTAATGATAAATCTCATTAATGAGATGAAGATGAATTGAAAAGGCTTTTGATGCCATGAATTTGTAACAAATTTCAGCCTAAACTAAACTATGTTTGATCCTAATGGACTTGAGTTCAGACCCATTGAAGTTAGATTTGTTTCACGTTTACATAACCAGTGCACAGATAATTGTCTTAAGTTCTGGTCTTGTGGGATTTTGGGTTTTTTTTATATAAACACTACATTTCCTCTGGTATCACTGATGTAATCCACAGATCCAGTCCCTTTTTCTTCAGAATCTTCTTGATGCTCTTGATATTTAATAAAATGAAAAAGTAGTCCCTTTAGCTAAGGTTAGCTACCTGGTGTAGCTTGTCTGGTTTGCAGACTAGCTTGATGGCTAACAAAAATCTAAGTTTAGTAGCTTACCAACAAATAAAATTAAATCTTTGCTTGAAAAACATTAGCATAGCTTGTTTGTTCAAGCTATGCTGTTGTTGTTTGTAGCCATTTGACTAATAGCAAAGCTGAATGTAGCGGTTTGTTTTAACTCCAACTGAAGTCTTTAAATGGGGGGGTTGAACATGGTTTTACCCAGAAATCACAGCTCATGTCACGCCATGATAGTTATCTTTACTTAGCTTTAGCTGCATGAGTGTATCCACATATTATATTCTATCAGCAGATAAACAGAAATGAACGTGAAGAAAATAAGTTTTGCTCCTCGCTGGCCAAGATGTGGTGATGTCGTGACCTAACATCTGCCAGTGAAAATCATATTTACAGAAATTTTCACCCGCTCCCCTCTTCCTTTGATACCCAAGCCAAGATCATGCAAAGTTATTCAACTTAGTTTAACGATGCAGCAGAGAGTCACATCAGATCTGGTGTTTCAGGAATGTTTTTAGCATGTGTTAGCCTGGGTTGGGCAGCGGAGGGGGCCAGGCTGACTCATTGTTTAGGAAGAAGGACATGAGAAGGACGAGTCATCGATGTCAACACTCAATGTCAAAATTTGACGTTCACAGGATTTAAGAGTCATTTGCCAAAAAAGGAAATATTTCCTTTGAGAGGAGAGAGGAATATTTTTATAAAAGAACAACAGCGCACTAGGGCAAAGTGGATCATGGGCAAGATATTGTACTGGATATTAAGTCTTCGTCAGATGTAATTTCTATTAAAACACCAAGACGACGTGAGGTTTTACAGACCCAAAGCTCACCTCATGTCCCCTTGTTTATGAAATGATAGCTAATGGTTTTGCAATTTAGGGATTTGGCAAAAGGGATTGTGGATTTGGCCAAGACAAATTACTGTCAGAGGAGCACTCAGGAGAAGGGGGATGGATTGTCTGCTGATTGTTCGTGTTTAAAACCGGGACAGTTCCAGTTGCATGGTCCCAAGGCATGGTGGTCATGGAGAGGCCGAGTCCCCCATCTCTGGAGGCATGTATGTCTTTACTGGCCTAGAAAAACTCTCATTTTCACACAATGAGTACAGGAAAAAGCTGATAAAATCACTTCAACGAAGCTCTGATTTCAGCTCCTTGGTCACAAAAGGAGAAAACAATGTTGCCGTGATGCAAATCGATGACAGGGAGATGTAACAGAATAGTCATGTGAGAGGAATGAAAGACAAACTCACAGCTACCTCAAGCCGAACAGCTTGGCTCGCAGCAATTGGACGGATGAGGAAAATGAACAATGAAGGAACAGATCACTTTGAGAGACCAAATTTGGAAAGAGGAAGGAGCAGCTTGGCTCTGTTAGCGGTGGTGCTAACAGAGCCAGCCAGGCACCAGGCTGCTCAGTGCTGAATGCAGAAACAACTTCTTAGACTGGAGCGAAAATAAATTCAGCGAGCAAGTTCCTCTGACCTTTAACTCTCCCAGTAGCATGTTCACTCTGAAGCATGTTGGTCAATCGCTTCAGTCTAGACTGACAGACTTAATAAGATATAACTATCGTGTTGCCATGAAATTCTAGACAGACGTTCATGATCCATAGAGGATGAATCCTAATGATTATGTTGATCCCTTAACATTTTCTCTACAGCACCATCGTCAGGTCAAAGTTTGAATTTGTCCAACTCAATTACCTGCAGAACTATCCCAGACAGCAAAATGAAACCTCTGGTCCAACATATGTCTGAGTCCTCGGTCTTCGTCTGGACAATATAGTTCCACATCTGGGCAGATTCTGGCTGTTATCTTATAGTGGTGGGGGCTCTCAGCCAGAAGATTTTTTGCATGTGCGCCAGAGTCGATCCAGATGTGGAAGTGGCATATCATAATTGCGCTATATAGAATTAAAACTGTGCACTTTACAATGTATATATGCTAATTAGCAAAAGCTAGCATGCTAATTATGATCCGAACACAATCTTGGGTGGAAACACCCATGAGGTTGTTTTCATTTTTCTTTTTTTTAGCTATATATTGAGTTAAATTCTGTTGAGGTCAGGTCAGGTATACAAGGGTTCAGTCTGAATCACAGTTCTCAAAGTGAGATTATGTGGATTTGACTTTTTTGGACGACCAGTACCAAAACTGGCTGGGAAACCTGCAGTGCAGAGGAACTACAAAATCAAATTTTAGGAGTGAAATAGAAAACAGCAGCTAGTGTTGAATCCAAAGAAAGGTGGACTCAAAAAGAGCTGAAGTAGGAAGTGGAAATCTATTTTAATGACTGTATGTTGCATGATATCTGGGTACATTTCTCAAACTCTTGGAAATTGAATTATCCCCACTTGCTATACTTGCATGGGGAGAAGTTTCCCCATGCACTTTAGACCTGGAGAAAAGAAAGTGCATTAATGTGGTGATAATGCATGTGCACATAGCTTGATTTAGCCTCTGGCCTCGTCTCCATACCCTAATGGAGCAGAAGACTCTCTTTTAATCTTGTTTTCAGCTTTATCTGCTCGCTAGAATGGACAGGACTGTTTCCCATAATGGATCAAACCCTCCCTACCAGCCCTGTCAAAACTTAATGGACACACATGTGCAGAGACACACACAGATGCCTGCCCTGTAAAATCCAACCTTTTATTCTCATATACAAACGACACTCCTCAATAGCAATTAATCCTTCAACCAGAACCACCAAAGCAGGGAGTGTGTTTTGGCAGAGGCGCCAGGAAGAAACGAAGCCAACTTTCACCCCATTCGTTTCGCTGCCCGAGCCCAGATCCAGTCATGCATGTGTGAGCCTCCCCAACACCTCTGACAGTGGTAGCTGTCATCACACACTCCCCTTACAACAGTCAAGCTGTCTCTGCCCAGACTTCACTGTCAGCAGTTTTTGTTTGGATGCGTCCTGGTTGTACGCAGATGATCTACGGCAACTCACTGTGCTTCCTCCTCTCTCGTCGCAACACTGAAAGACAATGAACAATGCATTAACATGCATGACCAAAGCAACAGGTTTTTATTTAAGCCAAGTCCCTGTCACTAGAACAAGTTAGTTTCTGCCCGCAGTGAAGTGCGGAGAAAACTTTCCTTTCTTATCCTTTTTCCTAAAAAGCATCAAATACAGTTTGAGATTCATGCATTCAAGCGTGTTGTTAAAGTTCCAACAATTTTTGTAACTGGCGTCCGGTTCTGCAGCTTTATGCACCTCATTTAATATTAAAAGCCTCCCAAAGGTGACCAACAAACTTATAGGCTGGAATGTGCACCGACTGGAATAATGACATGTGTGTCCAATTAGACTCATTATGATTCGTCCCTGAATTTGAAGCCATTAAACACGTGAGTCATCCTTTTCAGGACATGGGCAACATGTTGAGACTGTTGAGATTTGGCCCCAATTTTTTCCCGAAAGTGCCCAGTCCCTCCCGCCTGGTTTGACTACTTTACACACACACAGCCAGACACACACATACACACACAGACATGTCAGTATCTTGACTAGGAACAGGGAGATCTGCTCATGCAGCAACATGAACAGTATCGCAGAGGGAAAAAAATAACGAGGCCGAGAAATAGAGACAAATGAAAGTGGAATGACAAAGAAAAGCAGTAAAGTGAGGGAAAGAAAGGGCTGATGGGGAGATGGAAACCACAGAGAGAGAAAACAAAAGGAATGGGTTTCATTAGAAAATAGGGGTCAAGCTGAAAGAAATTAATACAAATAAAGAACAGGAGTGAAGCAGTGCAGCTCTGTAATCTCTCTCTGCTCATCAGTGCTTGTTATAGAGTCATTAGCAGCTCTTTCAGACCGTGACACTGACAACCTCCCCAAAGGATACACACACACACACACACACACACTCATACACACACACACACACATACATACACTCACATACACTTCCACTTTTGCATAACTCCAAAGCCTGAGAGCCTCTCTCTACATCCCAGTTCCCAAACATGTCATATTCGACCCGTGTTGACCAAAATTACATTAAAAACATTTCTTATTTAGGTGGAAGTTAGTGCGAAACAGGAGGCGTAGCAAAAGTAGAAAAGAAGCAATTTCCCCTTTGGCCCCCGTGGGAATGGTTTGTTTAATTGTTTCTTATTAGATGTCTCGATATGAAATGCACTGTGTACGTTCGTGTGCCAGCTTGGTTCACTCCAGGAGAATCGTGCATGCGTTCATTGTTGTTACATAAGAAGTTGTGTGCCAGCTGAAAGCCCCCTGTGTGGGCCAACATGTCTGAGTTACATTTGCTCTCAGCTTCTTGCTGCCCCAATTTCCACAATCCACAGCGTGTTTTCATTCTTTCAATTTCTCTCTCATTCCACGTGTCACTCTAAGACAAACACACGGTGCCGCCTGCCCTCCTCCTCTCAGGGACAGTTACGTTTCTAGAGCCAAAGCTCACTTAGGGGGAATGTGCACCACCTCTGGAGACGCTGCGCACGTCAAACCATGTAAAGAAAAGACAAGCAGATTCATTCTGTACGTAAAAGGTTTTTGCAGGATAATGTTAAGGAAGCAGGAGAAATAATGAGGAACACATGCAGGAGGACACCGACTGCAAAATGTCATTAAACTGAAAGTGTGGCGGCATATTAAAGAGGTGCAGAGAGAGTGATAGCACACGAGAGGAGTGTCAGGAAAACAGGATGTGATTGAATTCCTCATGAGGGCAATAAAAATAAATGAAAGAAATATGAATGTGAGGGGGTTAAGGGAAAAATAAAGTATATTAATGATAGTATGACAAATCTGTCCATCTATGATGCCTGTTTTTTTGGGGGTTTTTCTGCATGATCTCCTGCCCTCCTAACTCTCTGCCCCATATGTGTTTCTCCCATAGGTGCGTAGCCAGGGTGTCACAGAGGAGCTGAAGTGCCTGAGTTTACTGAATGCTCTGGATAAAGACCAGGACATCCCAGACCAGCTGGCCCAGCTCTTTGGAGAGCCCTGCATCAAACTGGCCGAAGGCATCAAAGCATACATCTCCAAGGTAGGAAAACCAACCAGTGACGCTCAAGAGCAAACTCAGCAAACACAGGCTTTCGTTACAAAATCCCAACGCAGTCATTTCTGATTCATGACTGAATCTGCTAAAACATGATTATTTTGTAAATGGCTTTTAATACTTAACACAACATTGACATGATTTGAATATTGGTTTTGGTTTAAGTCCAGTCTCCAGTAAAGTAGTTGTAATAGTCTTCCACATAATTTTTGGTGGAAACTCTCATTTAATCCATTTAGTTGATGGAAATATCATTTTTATTGCAGGTTTTGTAGATCACTGGAGAACTGATTGCTCCATAGTTTTATTGCCATAAGAAAAATAGGAGAAATGAAAAACTTACACAGCCAAAGGTAAATGAAGGGTACGGCTGCCAATCTAATAATACCCCTACATTCTCAATTATCCACTTTATATCGCCACAATGTTAATCATAACAATAATAATAATGAAATCCAGACTGTAATTGACCCCCCCACCCTCCTCAAATTCTATATTTTGGATATTAACCTTTCATGTTTGGCCGGCTCTGATGACCCTGGGTTAAGGAACAGATGGAGGCTGGTTGGTTTCAGTGGAGGAATCTGCTCAGTCACAGTTTGCCGAGAAACATCTGTGGGGACTGAACCTCTGGGTGGGACTGATTAGCTGTTATTTGTCATTGTAATGGAGAAGGCTTCAGCTCTGAGAGAAATAACACTCATTATACTCAGTATTTCACACGGGTGGCCGCTTTAAGGCGTTTTTGGACTAAACTCAAAACTGTTTCGACGGCTTATAGAAAGTCTTTGGCAGCTGGTACCATTTTTTTATTACTAAAAACATCACAGGTATTGCTTTTCATAATATCACTATATATTCAATAATAGTACTAAAGTTTCTTGTTCTTTACTTTATGGTCTATTTCATCTACACAATCATCTACAGGTCATTTGCAGCCATGAACTGAAGTTTACATTAAAATACTAATAAGACAGTAAGCATTAATCATATAAATAAACATATGGACCTGTCTTCGAAACGTCCCGTAATGCGTGACGGATTGAGTGGAGGAGAACTGTTATTGGTATCGGAAACAAGTGTGGCACCTCGTTTGTCTCAGTTTGTAGCTGACACTCCGAACATTGGCCGACGGCTCGACTTGTTTTCCCTCTGACGATCCTTTATTTCAGACCCGTTTCCTTTAGTTTTGCGTCTTTGGAGATGTAGTTGTGGCGGTGCTCGACCTTTGACCTCACTCCCTGTGTGCAAGTTTTCACAAAAGTAATAAGTAACAATGATGAGGAACAGTGTGAACCTGTAGATGCTGTTAATACATCGTACGAATACAGAGCGTAAACATCTGCTGTGCTACATTTATGAGCACAAACTAGTGTCTGTACTTGAGAGTTGTGCACCCGTGGGGGTTTTAGGCACATGTCAGATTTACAGATTTGCAAACACACCTCTGGCTGTGTGTGTGCATGCATGTGTTTACATGCATAGCCGTGGGTTTGGAAGAAACCTGCCTGGCTTTCATTGGCTGTAATGATGCTCTGATCAACCTGTGCCAAACTTCAGTCAAATAAAGTTCACATAAATAAACAGGCACCCACTTACAGGTGGCACTCCATCATCTTGAGGTTGTTACAATGCCACAAACAAGTCTTGAGCAATCCCTGACAGTTTGACTCTCTGGTAAGTTTTGTTTAGTCTCATTCACCTCCTCTTTTTTAATGGAAAACAAAGATCTCTAGCTTTGATTAGTAAACAAATGAGTAACCACTCGAGTCCTTCAAACACAACTGTCATGACTAAAATTCACTTATTGGACAGATTAAAACAAGAAACAAAACTTGCTAGCTGTTTACCCCTGTTTCCAATCTTTCTGCTAAGCTAAGCTAAGCTAACACCCAACGGGCTCAAGCTGCATATTTACTGCCAGGACATGAGAGCATTTCCTAAAGTGCTATACAAGTCACATCTTTGCTCAGTTTGTAGTGATACTGAAACAAACTGACTAAAAATACGGTTCAAGATACTGTATCCCTGCTGTTATAATGAAACGTGACTCATCAAAACTATATTTTGGCAGTTATATAATACAAAACTGAGCTGAACTGAACTTGAATTTTGACCAGTCAAAATGTGTTTGTAGATATATCTTTAATAAATGCATTGCAAACAACAATCATTAATGCAAATCCTGTTGTACAAACTGTAAATTATACATGAGAAATTGGACATGGACCTAGGTGCGTCTGGTCCACGCACAGTTGAGTCTGATCTATAAATAGATATCTATAAATAATGTAAAAAAGAGAATGATAGGCCTTTTTAAACGTGAACAATCTAAAATGATGTTTCAGAAATCTGTTGACTCTGGGAGACTATAGCTCGGACTGTGGAGGTGGAACTGGTGTTTTTTGTTCCCAGATTTACATCTACAAGTCAAAGTGTCCTTGAGTGAGGCGCCGAACCCCAAATTGCTGCTTGGGTGCGAGAAAAATATAAATTACTTTGAACAAAAGCATCCACAGAGCTCAGCGTTAAGCCAGTTGAGCCTCGGGGAGGGTGGGTGGCCTCTCCATCTGTTTCAGCTGAGTTCAGGTTCATGAACACCTGGTGTTACTCGGCCTTGATTGGAGGAATCTGATCAGACAAAGCGGTGATTTAACAGCGACGGCTGGAATTTATGTTCTACCGCGTGTTTTTACGCGCAGGAACACGTTATCCGCTAATATCAATATCAGGTCATGTGTATGTGGTTTCCTGTGGGTGAGCAAATGCTTACACGCTGATACAAACATACGCCAATAAAACACAGGTCAGTAAACGGATTGAGAATGACACACATTAAGGTCAGACAGCCCTGAATCAGCATGAAAATAACATCGACTCCAGGAAGCTGTGGTTTGAGAATCCCCCCGTCGCTTTCTCTCGCACGCCCCCGCAAACACACTCACTCATTCATAAACCCACAGAGACACTCCAGTGATATAAGTCATCTGCTTGGAGACATATCCAGCAGGACTTTTCCCTCTTAGCCTGAATGTCTGGACGCTTATAGCATCTCTGGCTCCTCCTGCCTCCACACAAACAACCACAGTCTGTCTTTGTTTGAGCCTTTCATCCTTTTTCCTCAAGTCGACTTTGCTTTTTCCTCTTACCTCTTCACCCCCCCTCACTCTCTCGCTCTCTTTCTGCTCGACTTGTATGATACAATCGAAGAGCGCTGCTCCATGCCGCTGTGGTCTTCAGTGGACAGGAACAGGAATGTCTAGTTTTTCTCTCCACTGTAAATGGCTTATGAAGTCAGAGAGTGCAGGCACACGTCCAAACACATTTACAGTTTATTCGTTTCCAAACAATTCGCACATGCAGGCATTCTCGTTATCAAGCAAATCCAATGGCCATTTATCTCCCTGTCAGCACTTTGCAGTCAATGCTTGAGAAGGAAAAAGAAGAAGGGAAGGAGGCATCTTAACCTTTATCAGTTCTGGTAAACAGTTCGACATGGTGGCTGCACTGCTTGCTGTTTTTCTCTGATCTAGTAAACCAACACTGTGTTGTGTTCTTTGTTAAATTGCGTCAATGGATAAAGGTTTTTGTAAAGGGATTGTTGAGTCAAAACCAAAATGGTGGTTAGATGGTTCTGGCAGAACAAACAGGCACCATCTCTTTCCCAAAACGCTTCGGTGAACGTACTGGAAGTGCAGATTTTCCACCGTCACTGCAACGCACTTACGCAAGAACACCGAGGTTGAACTGGGCATATCTTTGGTTAACTACGGACACGGAGGTCACGCCGTCACTCTTAAACCTCGTCTGTGCACTTCATTCATTGTTAATATACAAATTTATAAAAAACGAGCATACCCCCGGCATGAATGGTGGGAAGTTACAGCAGGACAACAGGAGCCAAAAGGTCGGCGAGGGAGCTCGTGACTCCTGCGGCACAACAGGGGGATGAAGACTTCAGACAGAAGGCCGGTGAGGGAACTGATGTGCCAATGACGAAATGGCTGCCCGTGGTACTGTAGGGGCAGGAGGTTAGTCTCAGAGTCAGCTTTTCCCGCTAACTGATTCACCTGCAGAGCCGTAGGTCACATGCGTCACTGGATTTCCCTACAGACGCTCAGCAATAAAGTTGGCAAATGCGGTCAACGTGTTCCTCTAAAGCACACAGAGTTGATCTGGAGCTGATCTCAAACAATCTGTGTAAATGTGATACCATAAGTTCCTGTTAAACAACTAGACCCTGTTGTGATGGGTCGAAGTCGTTAATGCTCCAAAAGTTGAACTTAAAAACATTCAGTCCTTCTGTTCAAATCACTGCCTCTTGTCAAACTACACACATTCCTGTTTACTACGATACAGTCACAGACAGAGATCACTTTGAAAAGATAAGAAAAACCACTGTGAATGTATGAACGCAGATATCTCTAAAAAAAAAAAAAAAAAAAAAAACAGGTCGGAAGGTTCAACTCAATGTGTCGTTTCGGATTCATTGGTGATGAGGCTGTTTATTCAGCCCCGATGGAGAGATTCCTGCACTGAATTGTTCAGAAAAGTCGTTCAAAGGTTGATATGAACTGACTTCAGTGGCACCAGTCACTTTGCTGTTGGTGTTGAACATATTTCAGACACATGCTGGGCGCCGTTAAACCGTTACATAGCACTGTAAAACGCTTGGGTTGTGCTGCAGCTCTGGTTTCTAAGAATGAGAGAGTTCAAAATGAAGTCAAACTAAACTCTTCTTCCTCTTCTTCTTCTTCTTGTGTGTGTGTTTTTTTGTTTTTGTGGTTGACAAACAGCTTTTTTTGGCTTGCTACCGCCACCTTCTGGTGTGTGAGCGCCGTTCACTCTCGCTGCAATGTTCACGGTCATTCGTTGGGAACAGATACAAGGTCAATGAATGAATGTAACAGTGGTGGAAATCCTCAGCTTGTCCATTAAAGTGAAGATAAAACAGAAGGTAGATTTAAGAAGATGTAAGGAGATAATTAAGATCTCAAGTACATAAGGTTTAACTGCTCTGCAATAAGCCGGAGTTCACTAAAACTAACACACACACACACATTATACCTTTTAGCTCTGACACAACTCCAACGGTCCAACGAGCCCAAAACAGCTGCTTGGATTGTTTCACTGTTTAATTTACACTATGTGGTTTTGGTTTGTGCTTCACCTGCTCATGCCGGCTGCATAAAACAGAGAATGACAAGCGATGAGTGAGAGAAGTGCTGAGAATTGAAATGAGGTGGACAGAAAAGAATGGAAAAGCAATAAAACATGGGTTTGAAGAAGAGGAGGCCATTAAAAGAGTTCTGGCCACGGTTTATCTCCTGGAACTTATTATAATACGTGTGGGTCAAACATCTGAACTGTGTTAAAAGGAACCAGTGAGTGAGAGATGACGATGATGATGTGAGTGCGAGAGAGGATGACCGAGGAAGGTAATGATGATGATGATGATGATGATAGCGGTCCTGGCATGTAATGATGAAGACGGTGCTGAATGTGCGGAGCGAAGTGACGGATGAGAGCGGAGAAACAGGAGGGATGAAGAATGGAAAGGCTGTAGGAACGGGAAGCGCAGCAAACCCAGCTGGAAAGGAAGGAGATGAGAGACGTGGAGGGAAAGACGGCAAGAAAGAGAGAAAAAGAAAAAGGTGGCGCAGGACAAAGATGAGAAACGGGCAGAAAAATGTGGTGAGTTGTGACCAAGAACGAAAGAAATAACACAATGAGATTTTGATTATACGGCACTGAGTGCAGACAAAAGAAGGGTAGGAAAAAAAAAAACATAACACAACAAAAACACGGCCGAGTTAAACCTCAAGAAATGTTTGTTTAACAACCACAAAATAATCCAAAATTTCAAATTAAATGAACAATAGAAAGGACCACACTGTTTAGCTCAATGCTACACATCACATTTTAACAATCATGTAAGCATTGGAAGTGATTTCAATCCCCAGAAGGAAACAGTGGAGACACTGCAGCGACAAGTCTGAAGCTCTGTCTGAGTCAGCAGGATACCTGAACGTTCGATTTCCAATCACCGTGAATTCATTTCTGATTTGTATTTGACAGAAAATGTCACTGACGCCACCTGCGGTTGCTGAAATGGTTAAAAAACACATTTATATATTTTCATGTCCGTCACATTTACCCGATTCAGCCTGGAAACAGACTGTAGTGGAAAATGTGTAACGCTGCTGGTAACATGTCAAAAATGGCATCAACAGATCTTCCCTCAGCCTCATTTTCGCTGCAAGACGAGTGCGTCACACGTGAACCACAGGCGAGATGCTGAATCGCGGGTCACGTGGGCAGCGTAGGAAGATAGCCAACTGACATAGTGATGATTAACTGATGTTTTGCAGATGTTGGGTTTTGCTCACAACTGGCATCTCTATGTCCACATTCCACAGATGCCTTTGACACGAGACGTGTGGAGGACGTTGGATTTCGGTCACTTAAACAACACAACACAAAGATAAACAAAATATCAACGTCAGCTGTCGTTCGTGTTCTCTGTCAAATTAACGTTGGTATTAGACGTTGGCCTGACATTGAATGTTGGTACCTGACCCCACAACCTACATTCAACCAAATATCAGCATCTAATGTATGTAAATCAGCTTGGAGACATTTCACGCTGGTCTGGTGTATAAACTGTACCGAATCCATCACGGTGAAGGATTGGTTGGCTTATTCCTACATGGTTGAGACATTTTATTTTGAAGTCTCGTCATTGCATCACTGGCAGTTTCACATTCAACACTTTCAGATGTTGTGGAAAAATCTAATCCACACATGGAAACTGTAAAAAAGTTGATGTGACTTTTATAAACAATAAAAAAAAAGATAATGTCTGCCAGGGTTATAAACCGTGTCTCTGACATAGGAAAATTGAAGGAAAGTAAAGTTGCATGTGATTAATGGACTCTCACATGTCCAAGTGTTTAAAAGAGTCACTCGCTCTGTCCATCAGAGCTGATTTAAGGCTTCAGCTTTCTGCGTGAGCCAAATCAGATGGATATCTACCAAAGTCTTAAGTACAAACTTCCTCGTGGTGTTGCTCTGCAGCTCAGAGAGAAAACACTGTCCAGGGAAAAACACTGTGTTCAACCTCACTGGGTACAAGAAATATTTAAAGCATGTCCAAAAATATTTCATTTCATTTCAATTCATTAACTTCAGTCGACTTTTCATGACTCTGAGGCATTTAAATGAATGAGCACCGAGCACAGACAGCCACTGGTTTCACTTCACTTCACTATGGTGTGAAAATCAACTTGCAGATGCTTGAAACTTGATTAAATTTATCACACTGAGCAATCAGTCTGCTCATTTTTTTTCATATACTTAACAGGGTAAGAAACTGTTAGAAAGACTTTGACACATGTTGGAAGTCGTAGAGCATGAAACGTCCTGTATGATAAAAAAAATCTTTTGGTTTTAATTTATTTTCATTCTCTGCTGGTCTGAACTGAGGCCAAGGACTTACTGCAAGGTGGGAAATCAATTTAAAGATTTTGCAAAGCAGCCTTTGTGGATCTCTGAAGGGAGAAAAGAAAACGACAGGAGAGGGAGGACAATTAAGTGTTTCCGACTGCTTTGGTTTTCAAATCTCTTGATAGGGCTTGATACTGTGCAACAGTGTGTAACCGACTGTGACAGATGCGGCGCATTCATAAAGCGCTCAAACCCCTTCACTTTTTAGACGTTTTGTGATGACTCAGCTTCACGCTGAAATCCATTTTCCCGCTCATCAATCTGCTGTGCAAACACACGCGGCGGCTGGCGTCCATCCCTGATTTCGAAGCACACGCTGCCGCGTGGATGAATGAAAGTGAGACAGGGAAGCGCAAAAAGCTGGGACCCAGCGGGGGAGTGGGATGGAGGATGAGAGGGGAGAGGCAGGAGGAGGAGGATTTGGTATGGCATGCGTGCAACTAAGCTGCCTTCAGGTCTTAAGCTCCCACCCACCCCCCAGTGGGGGCCAGAGTAACTTTCCCTCCCTCCTGCACCCCGCTGTCCTCGACGCTGCAACATCTGCACCTGCTGAGAAAAGTTGCCAATACATCACCTCTCAGCTTTCAGTCGCGGTGATGGATCACACTCGGAGACAGGGTCAGGGTTAACACATCCTGGGCAGGAATTTGCAGTCGCTCGCTCAGGATGTTCTCTCCTGGGTCTCAGCTCTTTACCGTCACTCTTACTTAAAGATCAGAGGCTGCGGGCATGTTCGACTGCTCTGATTGTTTTTACTTTATCCTGTTTTAGCACAATCACCACAGATAACTCGCTGTGTGCAAATGACTACGTGGCACATGGCTGGGCAGCAGTTATTTTGTTTGGAGAGGAATGTTTTCCCATCTTCCGGTTTAGGTCAAAGGGTCAGAGCCAGCTCCCCTGCACTTGTTCACCTTCAGCCAATTACAGGAAAGGGATTTAGCTTTTTAGGGAGGCCCAGGTTGATGAAACCCAAGACACACCTGCTTGTAGACCTACAGATTTACTTAGTAAGATGTTTCTCTTCCCTCTGTGACCCTCATAAGAATAAGTGGTGTAGCTAATGGATGGATGGCTGGATTTGCAGTATGCAGGATGTTATATCTGAATAGGAGAAGAACAACTAGGTTTCATTGTTAATTCTTGATCATGGAAACCCCAAAACCAGCTCACATACAACCAGTGACAATCCTAGACGCTGGGGGAGCTCATCAAAGGGATGAGCCACATGGAAATATGTGACAAAAAGAGATGTAGCAGTGTTTCCCACAGGGAGAATTTACTCATGGTGGTGGGTGGTGTGGCGTGTGATCAGTGTGAAACCCAGGTTATTTCCTGTAGCAACAATTTATAGACTGCCCCTAAACGCCTCACATGCAGACTATCAGTAGAAATAACAGATGTTCCCTTGTGGACTTTAAGTAGATGCTAGCTACAGCGGACATCATCGGGGCCCCACTGAAGGGGGGTGGGGGGTGGGGGGGCTTGGGGTAGCAGCGGGGCACCGTACAGGAGGTTTAAGTCATCCCCTCAGTGCAAATATGAGGGGCCTTCAGGTGCCTGTTTTCCCCATGCTTTTGCCTGGCTTGCCTCTCCTGGCGGTGCACCTCTGCATGGATGCTCAGCAGACCTTGAGATCGCTACTTCTCCCAGATCTTTCAACCATTTAACACTGTCTTCACCAGCGGACGACGTGAACTCCGTCAGCTACCATTTTCAAGGTCAACAACCTCCTCTGACTGTCAGGTCCACAGCAGGAGAACTCCTCCAAGTCCTCATATGTCTACATCTATGTCTATGATTCATCATCGTGGCAACTGAGCAGCTAATGAAGACCATGTGACAGGGTTGAAAGTTTAAATCCCTGGAGCTGGGATTGTTCTGTCAAACTACTATTTTCATGAATAAAATAATGAAAGTCTACAAACTGAGAACAGGTTTTGTTATTTCCTTGTATGATTTTAAATTATATAGTAATAATAATAACAACTAAATCAGGAGAAGCAGTTCCACTGGTTTGTTTGACTGTTGACCCTGTTACGCTCCACTGAATTATTTCTTATCAGGTCAGTTTCTGTGGAGGAACAATGCTCTTCTGGCCTCTCTTTGTCTAACACTGATGTATTGTAGGTGTTGTATATCTGTAAATCTGCTCCGTGTCGAGCGCTGATGTCATCGCGAATATTTGGCCTTTGACTTCTGATGCAGAGCGGCTGTTTTGATCTGTGCTCAGGGCGTGGGCAGACACGCAGCAGGCTTTTTCATCTGTCACAAAGGAGGCATTTGGATGTGTAACGTTCTTTTTAATGACATTTTTGTGGACTATTTGTCTACGCTTGTGAGACTGCTCTTATTTTACTTTGACCTCACACAGTGAGTCTCCCTTTCATCTCTCACTCTGCTTGTCTCTTGTTTGCCATAGCAAAGACCTTGTGTTTTAAAAGTGCGCAGTTTAAAATCGGTGCTAAAACGTTTTACTGGGGAAGGCGTCCAAGAATAATCCACACATGAAGGAACTGGATTGTACCGAAATGACCCTGAAACTCCAGGCCAACGCAAGACACATGACTTGGCAATTTATCGGGCATGACCACTTAATTATCTTTATGGATTTTAAAAACTCATGAGTTGAGCAGGCGAGACTTTGTCTGCCAACATGGAGTCAGTGTCAGTCATTGTCTTTAAGAATTAGTTGTCGAATAAACGCTTTCATAGATTAAGTGGGAGTTAACGGACGTTACTGCTGACCCTGGTTTACCTCACTGTAAAGATAATGACATCTCTTCTTCTTTCTTAAAATAATGGCCCAATTTTTCACAACAAGAGTCGTACTTTTCTATGAAAGTGCGTGAATTTAATAAGAAATCTCCTGTGAGAAAAGACTGTGTATAAAGCATTATGCTTCCAATAATACATTGACGTAATATAAATCCATTAACACAACCACGACTCCGATTGTTCACACGAACATGACCATTGAAACCACTGAATTTTAACATACAAAAAGTGCAATAAAAAGAAAATAGATGCCTATTATCATTGAAAATATCTGAATTGTTAACAGTGACTTACATGATCTGACCCAAATTTTGTGCTATCATCCACATTTTATATTGACTCATCTGACAAAACTTCAATAATACTCAGAAGAAGACACCAAATGAGGTCATCTGAGTCTGTGATGATGAAGAGATGAAGGTTTCTTTGACTGGAAACAAACCCCAGACAAAACCAAGTTGGCCTCTGAGCAGCAATTCTTTATCTTATTCAGCTCCACAGTTGGCTATTCAAAAACAAATGTCAGTCACTGACTTGCAGTATACACAGTCACACAGGGAGGGGTGGAGGGCTGCAGTGTTGTTAGTGATTTCCAACTGATACACAAACACAAAAGACCCCTGTGTCTGGCGTCGACCACCCTGCCTCTTTCCATTCATCCCTCAGGCTCAGGGTTCCTGACCAGCGACCCCCAAAAATCCTCCCTTACCCCCATCTTTCCATCCCAGCTCCTTCACTGAGACGCTAAACTTTGTCTTAAACATTTAATGCAGAGGACGTGAAGTTCCAGTGTTGTCACAGCACATGTATTAAATGTTAGATTGCAGACTCGGCTCATCTTTGGGGAAACTCCCTAAAAATGAACAATGTCTTCACTTGTGTAATGTTGTATATATAGATGCAGCACATTCCTGGGGTATTTCAAAACTTCAAAAGTTTTTAACTCTCTCCTGCTTCCAGCCCGGTCAGACCCTTTCCCATCTGCTACCAAAGCAATGCTGAGAAATGCACCGATCGATTTCCAACCTGCAGTAAAGTTGTTTCCAGCTGAAAACCGTGCTTCGTCAACAACAATAATAATGCATTTCTGCTTTGGTACAAGTACTACAGAGATAGAAATGTACTAACAGAAGCCAGGCTCTCTTAGCTTGTTAGATTTATTACTTCCTCTGAAGGTCTCGGCTGTGAGTCTTTGATCTTCATCTCACTGACCAGTATTTCCAAACATGTGGAAGTTTTTCATTATCGCAGACATGTTTGAGGATTCGCGTCTACACAGTCTTTTATCTAGAAGATAACAGCAAACGTCGAATGAGCTTTTTCGTTGTGATGTGACAAAAAGAAAGTTTGAGTTTCTTTCCTCCCGATTTTCAAACTAATATTCCCTTTTCCAGTTTTCTCACAGACACATGAACAAGTTGAAAGTCTGAGTAAATGATCAGATAAAAAGCTAAAAAAAAAAAAAAAATACAGTCATATACAGCGACCACATCCTTAATCTGTGTTCTCTCCTTTGTGATACACATTAGGAGTTATTCATGTATTCTATAACAATTATGACGACTCTGAAAGATCATAAAAGACAAGCAAGGGAGGATATTTGATATGGGGAAAAAATGAAAAATGAAGGAAATGAAGTGGGTGGAGGGTTTAGTAGTGGATAAACTATAACCAGATTGAGGGAGGAGAAGTGATTGTGCAAAGACAGAGACACAAAGAGAACAACACTGAGCTGGACTCCTTAGTAGCTCCGTCACAATGCATTTCTTGTACAATTGCAGGTACTTTTTAGAAACAATTTTGAAGTTCTGTGGTGCCATTTTTTCTTTCTTTCTTTTTTTTTCCCCCAGTTTTTTGAGGCATTTCCACCTTAAATGGACAGTCAGCCAGGCAGGAAACAAGAGGCTAGAGAGCGAGAGAGGAGGCTTACTGTGAATTGTCCCATTAGCAAACAAGCTAACAAGCTAACAGAGAAAAGACAAAGCTCGCTTGCATGTTCCTGGGTTGCTAGCATGTTAGCAGTTAGCTTGCCAGCTACATGAGCTAACCAATTAGCCCTGCACTGTGTAACCAAGCTTCTTAAACCAGATATTTCATGAAACATGAAACATGAATTATGGATTAAAATGAAACTTTTTCGAAAGAATTAGCTGCTAAGTGCGGCCTCAGCAAGATAAAACCTGAGTTTAACTTATTTGTAATGATCTCTGGGTTTTACTAATCTTGCTTTATTATATTTTATTTAGTTTTATCACCTCAGCTTGTAATATTTTTTTCCACAGCATCCTTAACCTAGTATCGCACCTAGATTAAAAAAGATGGTGCTGCTTTAAAAATCCCCTATAAGGATGTAAAACCTCATGGAAACACTGTGAAAGCCCCCAGCCTTTAAATATTGTACATTTTTGGAGCATTACAGACCAAACATTGTCGCAGCCCAACATCACAACTGCTAGATTTGGCTCTTTGGCTTCTAGCCTTAGCAAAAATACTCAACAGTAGGTCTATTAGGATAAACAGGCCCAACATTGTCTTTGTTAAAAACATACTGCAGGCTTTGTTGCGACCTTGAAAATGTGACATATTGGCATCTGATGAAGTCATGGTTTCATTACCACAGTCAAGGATGTTTTTGTTGAGGGAGGAAAAAAATCTTAAAAAAAAAAAAAAAGTCCCTTCGGTACATCCCCAGCTACAAGAAAAGCTTCTATGAATCCTTAAATTGCTGTGTTTGTGTCTAATATCATCTCTTGACCACACTGTCTCCTTGGCAGAGCCTTTTTATCTCTTTTTTATTTATAGCCATCCACTACTTGTGCACTGAATTCCTGGACCACAGTCCTGTTTCTGCTGTCAGCATGAAAAATAAGATGGAAAAGCTGGCATAAACAGGACAGCGAGATGAAATGAAAAACACGTAACTCCTATGAAGTCATCACAGTGTAAGCAAAAAGTCCAAATCTCCCTGCACGTTTAATAAATGGGCTCGTTTTGACAGTCTAAACAGGCTTGAGGCTCACCACCTTGCGAATTTGGAAACATTCCCCATTTGTTTTTGTATGAAATGTATGTCTTAAGGGCCTCACTTATTTTACAGTATTTTCAAAGGAAGCTGTGGTCTTAAGAGATGACTTACTATAAACCACTGACAGGAGAGTCTGGGCCAAACTGATTTGTATTTTGTTTCGAGCGGCCAGATGGAGCAGATGGGCGGGTTATTGGACACGGCTTTGAAAGATGTCCTGCCGATGAAACAGTGTTTTGCTTAAGTTGGACCGACTTTGTCTTTTATTTGCCAGCATCAATGTGTTAAAAAATACCTTTTCTACATTAAAAAAACTGACATGCAATAAAACTAAACAAAGGGCCTCACTGCCTGAAATCTAAATCTAAAAATGAGAGCTCTTTAAAAGAATGCAGACAGAAAATACTCTGATTTGTAATTTGTACCATGAACAGACTCAAGATTCGCTCAGACTCAAGAGCATCTCCTGTTTGACAGCTGATCAAAGAGTTTCACCCCAGACCACCCCAGAACAGTTTAGCTGTGCTGCATTTACGCTTTGAATAAAGTCCCACTTTCTGTCAATGTGGACTGACACATCCAAAAATCCCCCTGTGCATTCACCCGGACTGACACACAGAGTCTGGACACTGAGGATTTCTCTTCAGCAGCCAAGGACGGCAGATTCACAGCTGCTTCTGACACACTGTGAATCAGTTTTATCTCTTTTTATTCTATCAAATATTCTAGAAAGGCTTCATGGGAGATTTGTTACAATGGACCAACTGACTTTTTCTGCACCCATGGTTTACTCCACCATGATAAAATGTCTGCTACACCACCTGCTTCTGCACCCAAGTTTGACAATAAATTGCATTTGCTGGAAATTGGAAATAAATTAAGTGACTTTCACCCAGTTAGTCTGCAAAACAACTTAGCTTTGACTCGTGTTTTGTTGATTATAATCTGTCTCTGCGTCACGGCTGATGAATCTTTGACTCTCACATGAAAACACACTGGCAAAAATTTGTTCCCAAACGGTTTCCAAACTAGAAAAAAGTCAATCATTAGTTAGCACCATCTTGAGTAATGAGTAATAATACAAAAAAAACTATGAACGCTGATATAAATACATCCAGAGTATAATCTATGGTGAAATACACAATGAAACCAATACATGTTCAGCAGACAGTGTAAAGCCACATTTACCATTTGCCATATTTTGTGCACAAAGCCAGTTCTCCACTGAGCCTGTTGACATTTTTACTGGTGATCTTCAAACGCGGAGCTTAAACATTCTCACATGCTGTAAAAGCTGTGTGTTATTTCTGCACTTTGGGCCTGTGAGCAGTTTTGTTTTGCTCCGTATTAACACGAGTCCTGCAACGACTGTGCGTCTTGTGTTGTGTCAGCACCAACTGACAAGGTCAAAGTCCTTGTTGGAACAATAAAAGCGATTGTGCTTGGAGATATGAGGCCGTGTTTACTTGCACAGGGAGCGGCTGTCGAGGATCGTCTTGTTTTTATGCTTTTTGCCTCAGAGCAATTAGAAAAGCCTCCGTCAAGAAAATCAGCACTGATGATTTGAGTGCCTCAAATTTAATCAATGTTTTAATCTGCAAGAAGAGATTCGATCAATTCTAAATGAAATTTACAGTAGATGTTAATGTGCTGAAATAATAATCAACAATCAATGTTTTTTCAGTCTATACAGGAAAAAAAGTCTAATAATTCTAGTTATAATGTGTGCAAGGTGTATTAACATTGCATCCAACCTATAATATGTCTATTTTTTCTTATTAATATCTTGGATTATCACTATATCCAGGATTAGACTGAGATTTTAGAGGATAGACAATTAAACAAAAGCAGGAAACTGTAACCAAAACCAGAAACATCTTGTGCTTGGAGTTGGTTTTTGCACCATACAACAGACTGAGGAGGTATTACATGTGTCAGGACATCATTGTGTTGATCCTGACAAACTCTTACAGGTATTTGTTATTGATATTAATATTTGCTTGTGTGAAAGGAAACTTAAAACACTGAGAGTCCAACAGAAACAGACTGAGTCTGCAAAACAGCCCCACCCCTGGCCTAGTTCCATGCTGTTTGTGTCCTTAGGAGTTTTAAAACTGTATTGTGAAAGAGATTAAGTGTGACAGGGAGAGAGGGAGATAGAGAGACATAAAGAGACACAGGGAGGGAGGAGAGTGAATGCAGTCGAAACTGCTTCCTCGGCCACAGTTTTTACAGTCACTAATGTGTTTGTGCTGAAAGAAACACAAGCAAACACATACAAGAAGGTAAACACGTACAATAAGTGTAGGTTAGTTGCGTGTCAACAGTTTTATCCGGTTTGTGCGACTTGTGCGACGAAATCGATGGAAGAGAACCAAGCTCTCGTCTGTGTCACCGAGCAGAAACTCAAAAAGGCAATAAAGGCCGATATCAGCATCTTGTTTCTCATGAGAGCGACGTTAACTGCTTCCTCGACTGTACACAACATTTGTCTGGCAGGAAACTCCCACAAAAAAACAGGTCAGTTATCAGAGGCTGGCATCGAGTCAGCCACTGGTGCGTTACCTGTCATAAAACCCCTGCTGCGTCTCAGCGATAACCGCTAATTGCCAGACTTCTGTTTGGTCACAGGGTGAATAAATCACAGTCGGATGTCTGTGACGAACATGTGCTCTAATGTGTGTGTGTGTGTGTGTGTACATATATATGTATATATATGTATATACAGACACACGATCTATATGAGGCGTGGTAATGAAATACATCTTGCGTTTTACATTTTGGGCAGTTCGCCAGCTGCAGTGTGCTTTCCAGAGCTGCTTCGAATAAATGAAAAAGAGAAGAAGTTTGTGTTTGCGAGGAGACAACCCCGTTGAGTTTTTCCTGTTGTTCAGTTCAAGTTGAGAGATGTGGCTGAATGTTTCTTGTTTTTATAAACAATTATTTTAAAAGCCACTAATGGACCTTCAACGTCAATGAATTGGTCTCTTGGTCTCTTGCCTGGAGTGGGTGGTTGTGATGGTTTTCCAGTGGCTCCAACCATCGTTGCATCTACGATACAAAAGGTTGTGATACGTCCTGTGAGCAGCGCTACGTCCTCAGGGCAGCGTCTGGTCAGACTGGGGCTAGTTGGTTAGCGTGCTAACTTAAAAATACAACCGGAACGAGGGGTTTGATTTCCACCTCTGGTGACAGCTGTTGGCAAGTTAAGGGAGTTTGATGATGAATTTGTGTTTTTTAGACTTTAGTTTTTAACAGCTGTTAATGCGAATGCAAGCCATGTAGTAACAGGCTTAGATGAATTATATATGGTCCCTGTAATAAAAACAAGTTACAAGTACAAACTTTAAGTATCCTGTAATGAGAACTGAAGTACAAAGGAGAAAAGGAACGTGTCACAGCTGAATATGTTGAATACGGCTGCGTGCTAAGAACAGGAAAGGAAACCAATGAGGGGAAAAGCCTTATAACAAGGCAGCCAACAATAGCTGTGTCTGATTATTTGACTATCTCTGCTGCTCTTCTTCCTTTCTCCTCTACACACACATGGCCAAGTGAAGGAATCAGTGGAGTATTATCTCATTACCGTCTGGGCACTGAGGCTCCAGGACCAGGCCCGACTGGATTCTGTGCAATAAATGAAACGAAGATAAAGATTATTCCCCCTTGCACCCGGATCTGCTCAGATGCACTGCGGACTCAAACCACCATCACATCGTGAGCTTAATACCCTTTCAGCGAGTGTTTTCAGTGGAGATACTCGAATATCCCGTCCTGACATGGCTCCAAACCACACAAACATAAAATGCTGTAGCTCATAAATGGAGCTCACAAGGATCAGAAACACATTTAGCCAAAGTACAAGACTGATTCTGTTTCAATTTTACGGCCCATTTTGGCATCGCAGTGGCATTTGTGGTGCTTAGATGGTCTGATTACATTTTAGAGCAACAATTGTCCAGTTTGATTTGGCAACCTGTGTGATTTAACACACGTCAACGTGAGCGGCTCACGTCGACCACTGGAGGCAACAGACAGGCCCTTACAGGCAGCTCCTTTCTGAGAAATGTAACAGAACAGCAGCTTTTTGAGCACAAACATTGTGATCTGCATTACATGTGAAACATGTGCTCACTGGTTATTATCGTTGCATCAGCGGGGCATAAAATCGTCATTCACAGTTTAGAAGGCTGACTCCAACAGAAACAATGAAAACTACTATAACCATGAATTGAAGCAAGAATTGAGTTTATATGATGAAAATCTCAAAACCACTGCCGTGCCAGACATGTGATATAAATAACATAGCGAGGGAAATATATACCAGTCAATCCATTAAATCTTTAATTAATGGGCACATTGGTTAAACATTGGACAGGAAATGTGTCGTAAGGATATAAAAGTATATACTATATAAAAATAGATCTGAGACGTCTGAGAAATGACGCCAATACTGAACAGCTTTAAACCTGCATTCTAGCTAATGATGGTGTGAAATAAAAGTCAGACTGTATTGAAGTCTATGGGAAAATGTCCCTACTTCTGCTACACAAGGCTTCAAAACGACAGCTCACAAAACAAAGGGTGACGTCACGGTGGGTTGCTACTTAGTTATGGTATTTACTGTGGTAATTGAACCATTGCTCCCTTAAAAAAGCAAATTCATAATTAACAACTATCTCAAATGGTCAATTGTTCAAGTTGAAAACACAAACAGTCACTGTTTACTGCTCTCGTCCATTTCCTGTCATTGTAAATAGGATATTTTCCAGTTGATGGTCAGACAAAGGATGTAACGCATCAGGTTCTGGGAAACTGCAAATGGCCCTTTTCAGTAGTTGCTGTTGGTCTGCCGACATAATTAACTGGTTAATCCCCCCAGAAGAAAATCAAATCAAGATTTTAAGCAATAATGAAAACGATTAGTCACAGCCCTGATTGGAACATGTGCCGTGGAGCCTTACAGGACTCTAGATTAATGGAGGAATATTGTTTTAAGGCCAAAGGAGACAATGCTTCCTGAATTAAACACAACAAACTTTATCAGTGCAGACGTGTGTGGAGAATTACCTGAGGTCACATTTTTTTACGGGGCTTAGCCTGTCAGGCATCAATTACCGCTCGGGCTCGGGGGAGATTTTAGAAAGGGAAGAGATTGTGGAAGAAAAAAAAATAAGTCACTGCAGGAGGAGACAGGTTGTTGACGCAGAGGTGCTTGGTTCGAATTCAACCACATACGCAAAGAAAACAGCCAACTGTGAAATTTTAATTTGTGATGCTATCACTCTGGAGCCTGTGCCAGTTTCCTAGATTGACGGAGAGCTTTCTCCTCAGGCCTCAAACTTTGTTTACATTCCTTTTTTTTGCCAAATCAACACAGAGTTACTTATTAATCACTGCCCTGGCTTTAAAAGGCAAAATTGGTCATTAGCCACACAAACGCAGTTATTTTGTCTCCACCTTTGGAGACACATGTACCCGACGGAGAGCTGTGGTTTTACTACACTTCCCCGATATCACAGCTACATGTGTAGCAAAACTGGACAACACACACACAGACAGACAGACACACACACACACACACACACAGTGAGGAATGAGCAGCCTCTTAGACCAGATTAGGGCTGATAAGAGTCTGTCGCTCTGTAGCTCAGAGAACTACACACTGCTGACACGCAGACACACACATGCACAGCCAGTCCAGGCCTGTCGGGGTCGAACAGCATATTAAAGTATTGGGTTGCAGCTACTGCTAATCTGCAGAAGAAATGCTCCTTCATGTGCATACTTGTCCTTCTTTCTCTCTCTGTCTTCTCTCTTTCAGTCGTCCTCTTGTTCTTTGCTTCCATACTTGTCCACTCTGACTCCTCTCTTCTTGTGTTTTTCCAACTTTTTTTTTTTTTTGTCCTCATTCCCCTGCGTCTCTCGTTTCCCATAATTGTCCATCATCTTTTCACTCACTGCATTTCTCTTTCTTTTTTTTTGTTCAACCACCAACTTCTGCTTTTTGACTCTGCTGATCTCATTTGCTCTGTGCGTTCACTTTTGCTCTTCATAAAGAAAACTTCATTGTCACTACGACATTAACCTGGTTTTAAACAAAGGCTGAGTTACTTATTAATCGCTGACTCAGCTTCAAGAGCCAAAATCTGACATTAACCAAAGAAACACAGGTATTTTTTGTACCTGACCAACTGTTGTGGCTTTACTGCTCTACACCTCCCTGATATCACATATTTATGCAAAAGAAAACAACACACACACACAAAAACTTGGTTGAAAATTGACTTTCCATCCTCCACCATCATCTGGTCCAAATCTTAATTTGTTAATGATTAAATACCTACATAACTAAAGATATTCCCGTCAGCCTCTTTCAAGTCTCCGAACTTTATGCACAATTTGCTTTTGATTGCTGGAGCGTGAAACACCTACTATGACATCAGTATTTTGGGGCGTGGCCTGAACTGATGCAGGAGACGTGGTCGAAAGACAGTCTTAAAGTTTTAAACTTTAAGTTTTAAAGACAGTCATATCTTTCTGTCTTTGCCTCTGTTTCTTTGATATCTTCCTTCTTTTTTTAGCTTTTGGCCAGACAGTGTGAAGTGAAGAAATCTGACTTTTCTTTGCCTCTGTCCTGCACAGGGTGAGAGAGGAGAGTTCAGGCTTTATTTGCTGCTGTTATTGCAGCTGGTAAGGGTTTTTAGACGTGGACAGACTTCCCTAAAGACACAAACACACACACACACACACACACAACAGCAAAATCAAAGTGCCCCGGTGTCAGACTAAGCTGCTTGTACACACTTGAGGCCACGCTGGTAGTGAAACTTATATTTGAGGCTTGTCACATCAGGGGCTACAGGCTGATTTACTGAAAACAAAAGTGGCGCCCTTAACAAGGACGGGGGTGTAGTCTTTCATGGTAAACCAGCACGTGACGACCCCAAAACCCTCGTTAAGGACAAATCCCACAAACACATAAACACGACTTTCCTGGTGGCAGAAAACAGGCCTAGAAGCCTTGGCTCCTCACGGAGGATGTGATTAACCCTCTGGCTGGATCAGTACTGTACAGTATTTATTGCTAATAACAGAGCATTATACTGAGTGTGGTAGTACAGGCTGCTGCTTTATGGTTGGACCACTGAGGTTAAGATTAATGCCACACCAGGGTCTCATTTATAAAACAAAAGCCTTTTCTTCTGACAGACTTTCCTGCAGGAGCATGCTTGGCGTCACTGGATTACACCTTTACCAAACAGCCTCATTTAAAATCTATGATGCTTGCAGGTAGTTAAATATGAAAACTGCATTCTGCTGCTCTCTAACAACGCTCACTATTAGGACAAAATGCCAGACAAGGCCACATTTTATGAGTAAATAAAGCTGCAGTAGCCCCTATAATGTTATCAGAGGTCATCTTGGTGCCCCAAGGCATGCATGCCATGCAGTCCTGCTTATGACCTTTTCAGCCTTTCAGCCTCCTAAAGACGAGGGGTCCTTAAAGTCGAGTAAGAAATATAATAAGAGGAGTTAAAGTGAAGAGCTCTAGTTAAGGAAAGGCCAGATCTGCCTCGATTTAAGATGGCCAGCATTGCTGTCAGGAGTTTAAATCATACTGTGTATCCCGTTAGCTGTGGTTCTTACATAACTCCCGGAGACAGAGATATCTGAAGGTGCAGGTCCAAACTGCCCAGGGAGCCCATGTTGGCCATCTGGACTGAAGAAGGAAGATAGATTCACTAAATCTCCTTCTCTTCTGTTGAAGCCAAATACTGCATACTGCTCATGTAGCCAGGAAAGAAATAACACACGCACACGACGTTCAGCAGATCTGCCCAATGGAAAAGTCATTTTCAAATCAAATGTAACCTTAGATCAAAGCAGAAACTGACGTGCTGAGTAATTGCGGCCGGTAGCTATTCTTAGTTTTGCTGGCGGTTTTTCTATTTTTTAAAACTAAAGACCCAAATAGTTGGATGAGGGATAAGATATTTCCTTTTTATCATTGCTGGTGAAAGCGTTAAAGGAAAAATAATGACCCAGTTCAGCAGATTGGGTTGAACTTGACTCAAAGTCAGTGGGTTATGTGTGAATAGCATCTAGTCTTGAGTGCTTTTCCGCCCATGGGCAAAATAAACGTTGTCTTATGGCCTAAAAAATTGCTCTGTCTTCATATTAAATGGAGATCTCAAGTATCAAGGTCTGAATGAGGCACATAAGTGGACTGGGTTGACCCCTGAGGGCAGGAGGGAAGAGCCGAAGAGCATTTAAGGAAAGTCTATCCGAACTCATCAGAGTCGTCCTGGCATCCAAACATCAAAAACAAGAAGGCATCGTTCCCAAAACGTCTAACAACAGTATCATAAACCTATTACAACTCCCAGGCCACCCCATAAAAAAGCCTTGCTTCATGTTTTCACATAAAACATGAAAGGTAAAGGGGGAGACGTGCAGCTTTGACATGTTATCTATGCACCATTCATTCATTCTGGCTCATTTCCTGGGACTGATTTAAACGGGCGCTGGACTCAAATAACTGACACGCTTTGAACTCTCAACTCCTCCCAGGTCTCTGATTCCCTGCAGACGCTGTCCACTGGGACGTCCATGTGTCTTTAACTTCCTACTTCCTTGCCAATTTAATATCCAAAGAGAATTAGTACCAGAAAACCCTCGCAAAAGGTTGTGATTCGATGATTTTTTCAGCCATGCTAGAGCCGCGTCAGTCAGTCGTTTCAGACGTAAATGTCCCAACAGCTACGCGACAGATTGTCATGAATTTCTCTGTGCGAATATTTATGTTCTCCTTGAAATGATTTGTGGTAAATTTACTGATCCTCTGACTTTTCATCCCGGAGCCATCGACAGGTCAAAATTTTAATTTGTGCGATATTTTGGTCATTGTCCATTTACTTCAACTGTAATCCAAAGCAACGCTAATAGCAATGAGGCCTCTCATCTGTATTTTATGGCACCTACATGGTGCAAATAACCTATTTCTGATCAATTAGATTGTGATGAATTAATAGTTAGAAATATATGGAGGTTGACGTTGAATACGTGCTGTTGTCATTAGCAGTTAGCTACAACAAGCTAAAGCCCTTAATACCTGGGATAACTGCATGATGCCAGTTGTAATTGACCTTTCGTTTTTAAGGGCAATAATGGATTCAAGATGTGATCATAATCATCCAAACAAGGCGGGAGGTGAAAGAGTAGCTTTGTTCCCGTGATTACAGATCTATCACACGTCACACTGAAACCACCTGCAGAGACAAAAACAACGCCCTCATCACATAGTTGCAGCTGTTGTGATCTGTTGATCCAACTCTAAAGGTTACAGGCGTGTTTCTTTCATTATTACTAGGATTTCTTTGTTTCTGATGTTTAAGATGTCTCATTTACCTCCCGCCAAAAGCCATTTTTCCAGCCATGTGTTCATGTTCATTGTAAAAAAAAACACAGCTTCTGTGGAGGGTTAACATTCATTTTCGCTAACACAAGGTCTTAATTTTAGTAGTTGTTTTCAGTTTAAGCAACATTTCATTGGGCTGAGTTGGGTGGCTTCGTGTTTTCATGTTGAGAAATTAATCCTCAACTTGTAGACCTTCATTTTTCTACTTGTGGCTTTTTAATTTAATGACTTTGCAGCTAATTTCAAGCAGGTTTGACCCCTTTGGTCCAAATCTATTAATATCTTTCAACATCTATATCTGTTCAGTGTGACCTCAATGCAAACCAGGTGGAAACAGGAATTAGGAAAACACTGTAAATGGTGCGTAAATCTGTAAGACAGTGTCGTCCACCTTCACACATGCAGCTGCTCCAGGTACCATAGCGAGCTTCCACTGCTGTGTGGAACATCAATTATGCATGCAGCCTCTGCAGCTGATTTCACTCCCATGTGAGCGTTTAGGGCGCTAAAGACAGCAGACGCGTTGAACTCCTGCACTGAAAACATGGCCTGTAAGCTCACAGTGGATCCCCACATCTGAGATTTTTTGTTTTTTTTGTTTTTTTTGTTCAACTGCAGCCACAATCGGGGGCAGAAAGTCTGTTGGCAATTTTCTCTCTTTCTTTAAGTGCGTGTTTTGTACGAGGGTCATTTTCTGCTTTCAGGACACGAGGAACCTGAAGCCGAGAATTGCACGCTACGCCTACTGAGACGAGCGAGTGCGGCCACAGTATATAGAATATACACGAGCCGAGGGCCCCCTTGCTTGCGCGCGCGCACACATGCAACACACACCAAACCCCAGAGCGATCACGTCCAATTTGCAGATTGAACTGAGGGTTCGGTCCAGGAGTAACAGGCACGCTGCCAAGCACAACACCGCAGTTGTAGCCGGGTGACCATTAAAAACTGTGGTGAAATTAATCATATTCAGGATTCAGAGGCGTTTCAGCAAATTAAGATTTATACCAGTGGGGACTTGGTGCCTTGCTTCAGGGCACTTTAGACAGACCACATCACTTGTAACAGGTGATTAAATCTGTGTAATTTTGGCAGACATCGAGGGAAGGGAAAGGAAAGATGGAGGAAAAGATAATAAAATGTAAATAAATAGAATAAGAGGTTTACATATCGATAGAGAGAAAGAGGGACTTAAGGATGATAAATGATCTATGAGATTTAGGATTTATTAGGAGAAGGTTCAGGTGGAGTAGAGATGAAATGAAAGGATGAAAAAGAGAAAGGAAGCATATATGGATATATTTGTGAAAAAAAGGGCGACTGAAGCTGATTTACAAAGTGGTAAAGACAATAACAAGGAGCAGCAGTCACAAAAGCATGTGAGTGTGTGTGTGAGTCGGAGAGTTACAGAGTGTGTGTGTGTGTGTGTGTGTGTGTGTGTGTGTGTGTCTGCATATACATTTCCATAGCCTGGCTGTACATGAGCATCTGGGCAAGATTAAGCAGAGGTTGCTCGTACTGGGAGCGAGGGATGACACAGAGGAGCAGGAGAAATAAAGCAGAGACAGGACGGAGAGGGGATGTGTGTCGTCGGGGAGAACAGAGCTCGGCTTTATGGTTTATTACCGCCATGATGGAAGGAAACAGGAGAGGAGAGCGAGGGGAGGAGAGATGCAGCAGCCTGACCTTCAGCTTCAAACTCTTTTCTGACTTTGATTAGAAATTGACGCAGCGTTTTTTTACCGCAACTTCAATAGTGCGGACAGACGCTGTTGTCCCACAATGCAACGTGATAGAAAGGGAGGAGGCACTAAAGGCTGCAAGGCCGTGAATAAAAAAGATACAGCTCTTAACTTACAGATATTGTAGGACAAAGAAAAAACTTAGATATGTTTATAGTTTATTAATAATAACGAGTTCTACATTTATTTCAGCCTGATTTCACCTCCAGCTTCTCTTGTCAACTGAACATAAGCATATTAATATTATTATTATATTAATTATAATTGTATTAATATTTGAGTTTATATATATTTTTGCTTTATTTATCTTATATGACTTTTATGAAGCTCTACACTGTCATTACTACTGATACTGATACTTCTGTCTTCTCTGCACTGGATATTAATGGAGTTAAATAACCACTGTTGTTCGACTGGAACAATAATAAATTCTCAATATTTATGGGCTGTGTGAGTGGGAAAGTGTTATTAATGTATAGACACAAGACACCAACACTGTCCTGTGCTGCACTAGAGGAGAGTTGTGTTGTTACCAATGATGTTTTTTAGTTTTTGTCATTTTTTTTTTTTTTTTTGTGACCTTTATGTTCTCACATTTTCTTTCAGGTGACAGAGAACATCATCTCCAAACAAACCTTCATGGGTGAGCGTCTCTTTCACACACACACACACACACAGACTAAAATCCCGTCCATCTAAATTATCATTTCTAACATTTTTGCGTCTCCTCCTTCCCTCAGAGGCGAGAACCATGCCTCGCCCTTTCAACAACTCGGGGTCAAAGTTCATGACCTCCGTGGCCCAGAGGCCATCGGCCCACTTGACTCTCAGAGACACCAGCTCTCAAGGTGAGGTGTTTGTGTGTCGGCATTTGACTGAGATTGATTGATTGTGAGTCTGTGTGTACATGTGCGTGTGTGTGTGTGTCTGTGTAGTCATTGAGCAAGAAGGAGATTTATAACTGAGACGCATCACATTGTTTGCATATGTTAAGCCATAAACCATGAATCAGAATAATATCAAAGACACTAAACTTTATTCTGCTGTAAAAGATGTAAACACGCATTGGTGAAGAACATTAACAATCACAGCTGAGCCTGGACAGGACGTGTGTGAACCTATATCGTTCCTGTGTTTAATGAAGGAGAAACAAAACGATTGAAATGTTCTTTAAAAAGCTTCAGTGACTGAGTCAAAAAAATAAAAGTCATCTGCAGGAACATCTGTTGCTTGTGGTCAAAAACCCCTTCAAATATTCCTCACATTGCCTTAATTATCTTTTTGTCTATGTACAAACTCTTTAAAATGAACTCAATCCTCTCTCACTGTGGAAGCTTAGGGACCAGGCTGCTTAAATACATCTTAAATTAAATGGGTAAAACCCTTTGTCATTAATGTAAGGAATGAGCTAAGAAGCATAAACAACCCCAGGGTTTGAATTTGCTGTATTAAGGATAGAATTTGCTTGTTTTATTTATTGCAGCTACTTATCCTTTGCAAATTCCACCTTAAGCTCAAATATAAAATGTTTAGGATTCCTCATCCTCGTGCCAATTGGTCTTCTGATATAAATACCATAGATTTATGAGGGCGACCTCATGGACGAGAATAATGCTGTGTATGTGTGTTGTATAACTTGTAATTTAAAGTTGGAAAGTGCGTGTCCGCATGTGTGTGTTACTCAGTGTGTTATGACCATTTCATCTGAAACTGGCGTGCAAGCTACAGGGTGTTGACAATCCTGCAAAGGCTGCCTGGTGTTATTTCCCCCTGAGCTGACAAAGGGCAAGGAAGGTGTGTGTGTGTGTGTAGGTGTGTGTGTGTAGGTGCATGTGTGTGTGTGTGTGTGTGTGTGTGTGTGCGTGCGTGTGTGTGTGTGTGCGTGCGTGCGTGCGTGTGTGTGTGTGTGTGTGTGTGTGTGTGTGTGTGTGTGCGTGTTCGTGTGTGTGTGTGTGTGTGTGTGTGTGTGTGTAGGAGGGAAGAAGGAAGCGATTTCTCAGCCTGGATTCCTCATAAAGAAGCAGCACCGAGGAAAACTTAAGAGTGTTGACCTTTGATGTTATTTCTATAAAATCATTATCAAAGTACAGCGCACACACACACACACACACACACACACACACACACAAAATCAAATTCATCAAATGACAGCTATACAATAGCTGTAATTAAAGTAATTACTGAGCTACAACAGCAATAGGAGCGATTGAAACGTTCCCACAACGTGCACTTTAATTATTGTGTAACTCTTCTGTTGTGTAGCTGCAGCTTCGCTTCATGCCGGCTCTTCTGTTCCTACTCAATATGCAAACACATGAACGCTGAACACATTCAGTGGGGAGACAGGAAGTGATGCACAGGAAAATATGAAAGTTGAATATGGGAGAGAGGAGCCCAAGACGAAGAGGACACGTCAAACAAAGTTCAACTGCGATAACTCAGTGTTCAAGTTAAGGTTAACCACCGGTGTCCATATCAACAGAGCTAAGCTTAACTAACCGTGGTTCAGTGTGACTACAAATACTGGATTACGATCAGATCACGGCTTCTCCTTTTACCCGAGGCGCCGTAAAGTAGCACAATGGAGCTGATCATCTTCACATCATGGTGTTATTCCCCCTTCTCCTCTTCCCTTTATATTATATTATACAGGATACAGCAGACTGTCCTGACATTGAAAAATTAGCTTACAAATTTCACAATATGTCTGATTCCTCAGTATACTGCCGTCTCTCTGACAACCCCTGCTGTTTGTCGCACAATTTACACCAGGCGAGATGGACGAGGTCTATCTAGACATTAGCGTCTTACAACAATAAAAACCCACACAAAGGTGTTAATATCTTGAGCTGATTCAGGCACATGTTTGAAGAAAATCACCCCGAGCTTCTCGTGCAGGACTCCCCATGTCAACCCTGCACACCCCAGCACCACTAAATCCACTGTGGTTATCTAAGGTATGTGGGGGACAGGTTCAACTTCTTAGTTAAATTAAGATTTACTGATGCTATATCCATCATTTCTATGTTCCCTCTGATCTCTAAGCAGAAATATAACGTGTGTCCATTGCACATATTCAACATATACTCCACATGATAAGGAAAAAATGCTTTAGCTATTGAGTAATAAGGTAGTTTGGAAGGTTATGAGCGGTCATGTCGACACAAAACAAGCTTTCCCCACTTTGTGTATGAACTTCATGAAGACAAAATAGTATTTCAGTATTTCAGATGTTGTCTGCCTCTCATGAATCTCTGGATCTGTTTTGAGTGCGGCCTTGACCTGTGTTTCCTCTTCTTGCTTTTATGTCTTTGCCTATTTGTTGGTCAGCACTTGTATCCTTCCTACATCTCTTTTGATTGAATTGAATTTGCTTCTTTGATGGCCTCTCACTGTTATTTTCTCCTTCTCGTCAACAGGGTTTGCTCCCTACCCGATCCCCACACCGGGTCTCCACCAGTCCTGTCGCCACGTGGTCCGCTCGTGGGCCAATCAGAGCTTTGGAGCTCACCTGCACAACATGACCCTGTCCAACGGGAAGCTGCGCGTGCCTCAGGATGGGCGCTACTACCTATACTCACAGGTGATCTTACTGTCCTACTGTGGATACTGTACTGTCCCATTACGCAAAAAAACAGGGTCACACACACAGAGTAGACCCCTACCCAGGCCAGTGTCAAACAACATACACCAAACTCCAGTGAAAAAAATACAAATTCCTGGTAAATGATTCAGATTTTCCCTAAGATTTTATGGGGTATTTTGGGGCCTTTGCCGCGTCCCTTCAGCAAGTTCGGTGCGAATCAGCTCAGTGCTTCTTCGCGAAATTTTGCTGCCAAACAAACATAACTTGGTGGTAATAAAATAATATTTCTGGCCACTTTCATTTTATATTTACTTTCTCACAACCCTCCGACAGTCCAAACTGACATTCTCCCTCCCTTGTTCCCTCCCTGTTTCCAGGTGTATTTTCGTTATCCATCCCCAGCAGCCAGTGATGGAGACCAGCGCAGCGTCAGCCACCAGCTGGTGCAGTGCGTCTACAAGAAAACCTCCTACCCAAGCCCCATACAGGTACAGCTTGACTTTTTACCTAAAACATGTTTATCCTGAGCGACACAAACCATCAGTTGTCTTTCTTACCTTCATTGACCCTCCCGTCTTTTTCTTCAGCTCCTGAAGGGGGTAGGAACTAAGTGCTGGGCTCCGGACGCCGAGTACGCCCTACACTCCGTCTACCAGGGAGGACTGTTCGAACTGAGGGCCGGCGACGAGCTCTTCGTCTCTGTCTCCTCCCCCACCATGGTCAACGCAGACGATTCCTCCAGCTACTTTGGTGCCTTCCGCCTGGATCTCTGAGAGGAAGGGACAGGAGAAAAAAAAAGAACAGATGGGACAATGGATGGATAAACGGGTGGGCTTGAGACATTGAGCAAGGGTCCTTTTGATTATCCGTTGATTGGGGGAAAAAAAAAAGACAGAAGTGTGCAAGGTTGGCCGTTGTGGATCTTGGATCCGCGATGTTTGCTTGGACGGATACGTTGAAGGATGGAAGGATTGGGGTGTGAAGGCCTCGCTTGAGTGACGCATGCTGCAAGAGGATGGGGTGATGGGGAAAAGAAAGAGTGGGTTTGTCTTCCTTACTCTCCATTAAGAGAAACCTAACCATCAAGAGTAAGATATACAGAGATACATGTGCAATCACGCAAAAATAAATGTGAGGATAGTGATTTACTGTTGATTTTTTTTTTTTTTTTGAAGAGGAGGAAAAATTACCTTTTGGATGTCAAAAAAAGAAGTAAGCCACAGGAAAACATTCAAGATCTTCTGTTTTGATCGGAATTACTCAAAAGAATTTAGTCCACACGAATCCCAATATATCTCACATTCAACAACCTTTTTGTGTGAAGCAATCGGACCCTTAGATTTGGATTGCAGACCGAAGAATGTACACACAACAAAAACTCAATCCTCTGCGTCAAAGACGTGAGGACGGACTATGGAACTATAACAAAAGAAAAAATGAAATGATCAAACCAAAGCAAAAAATTTGTGGAATATAACTATAACTTTTTTTTGTTAAGCGTGCCATGAGAGTACTGTACATATGTTTGACTGAGAATGAGATTTAGACAATGAACTGTGGTGATTTTAACAGTGATTCTTATGCACCATGACTGGACTTTAAACCACTTGGAGATTGCTGAGGATTATCTACATACAACCATAGAACCGGGGTTTTTATGCCAAGGACTGGATACTGTACAGTAATGAGACTGCGGGAGGCAACGTGGAATCTGCAAGGAAAGGAGAAATGAAAACAAGGAGGAGGAAGAACTCTTGTAAATTCCAACAAGAATGAAACCAGCGGTGGAAGATAAAAGCCAAGAGAGAAAGAAAGAGGCTGAGGGTGGTATGCAGCCCGACCAGTCCTGTGGTGGTTGTTGTTTTTGTTGTTGCGCTCTTCCTCCTCTCCTTCATGCAAAGAATTTTATGCATTTTGTGTCCTTTTGTCTAACCTGCGAAGCTGCATTCAGATTTATTTTAAGGATCAGTTAAGCAACAAATCAGAAAACAAAACAGACACGTGACCAAGATGAGAACAACAACTCGCATCAACACTCAGAGAGCATGAAGTTTACATGAAGCTGGTGTTTCAACAGTACTTTAAAGATCTTTCAGCTCATAGGTAGGACTTGTTTCACATTGAAATATAATCATCAAAACTGTATTGAAACACTGAGCCAAATTAAGCAAATGGTAGTTTGATACCACTTTTATATCTATCCGTAAACTAAACCCAGGACGGTTAGCTTAGCTTAGCATAAAGACCAGAAACAACGTGTAAAAAGCGTAGCCTCTAACAGTTTATAAAAGTGTGAGGCTAGCTCTGCTAAGCTAACTGCCTCCTAACGTTAGCTTCATATTTAAAAGACAGTCATGACCTAATGCTCAGCGAGAGAGCAAAGGACACTTCCCAAAATGGTGAACTATCCCTTTAGTGTACAACTACCAGCATCTTATAAAGTGCCAATTAGATGTGGTTTAACATTACAGTAATTATTTGACCAGATTAAAGTTGTCAACAAGAAAACAAAATTAATCACAGACCTTAAGTTAGAAGCTCAGGCTGTTCTTAGTTCAATTCAAGGTGAGGTTGTACCTTGAATACAAACAGCTGTTGACCAAGTGCTAAGTGCCTCTGATATGGCCGCCAGTCACCCGGAAACGCTGACAACAGACACAAAAACACAGGCTTACAATGTGGCCGAAACACCCACATATGCTGCAAATCTGGAACACCGTCCCTCAGTAAAACAGTTTGTCAAGCAAACACAGAAAAAGGTGAATTTTTACAAAAACAGAGCAGATTTAGTAATAACACGCACATGAAGAAGGAATTGAAAGGAGAGGATGTTTGCAGATATAAACCATGCACCGACCAGCACAGACTTAACCCCTACACACTTTGCTCTCCGGCACGCACACGTGTGCACATAAAGCAGATACACACATCAAATCACACTAAGTCCAGGCTGGCCTGCACTCCACAGACACATACATCACACAGTGTCACATGCAGTGTGCTCATTTTTCGGCAACGTCTAGCCTCCCTTTGCCATCTGGTAGTTGTCAGTGATCAGCTGGAGGCTTGCAGGGAGTGTGTTTGTGTGAGCAGAAGTGTGTGTGTTCACTTACAGTAAATGTCTGTTTAAAAGGGCTTGGTTCACATGGACACTTCAGAAAATGAGGTCAAACTAACCGACACGCCTTTTTTTTTTGTTAGTGTATGAACCCTTCAATTTATTTTCCATGAGAAAAAGGGTTTAACATTTAAACACACACACAGATAATAAGGTGACATCCTGACTAAGCCTATCCTTCTGACACTGTGGTTCACATATACCTGTGTATATACTCTACGTGAGGTTACGTTATACTATAGGTTTGTTAGGGAAGTTATGAAAACACAATAACACTTGCCGTTTATTTTTCTGCACAAAGAACAAAATTGAAGGCAAATTTCATTTTGTATTTGATTGCTGTTTTAGCTGCTTCATTTTTTTTCCACCAGGTGGCGTGCACCTGGTCACATTTCTGTTGGGCGCTACACCACATCACACACACACCGAGCTCTCTGTGAACTTAACTAAACTTGTTTAATAGCCAACAATCACACAGCTTTTTCTTTGCTCCAACCAAAAACAATTAGCAGGTGAAACGATGGTGATAATGTAACATACACACACACACCCAACATCATAGCAACATAAATCCCTGGAGCAGCTGGCACAACTTTTGCATTGAATGTGTATGAGCAGTGTTTGTACTGGGCGGTTTTACAGCTGTGAACATGTGTAACACATTGGTGCGAAGGAAATAAACAAATAGCTGAACTTTTCCTGTGTATGTGGAGATCTACACTGTGGCAATACAGTGGTGTCATCAGCATAGAGCATGCTTCAGCCACTGATCCCAGTAAGCACAGCGTTGGTAATTCAAAGGGTCAAACTACTTCTGCAGTCATCATAAAATTGGGAGTTTTTTTGCACATCAACAGCACGTCAGTGACTATAATTTGTGATGTAATGAAGAGCTTTTCCTTGACAGAAACTCCAATGGTCAAAAATGAAATCTCAAGCAGTTAAAAGATGATAAATGGGGAGGTAGAGAAGGAAAAACGCTAGAATATGCATTCATTGTGGGGGAAAAGTGAGTGCTCAGTGGGATGTATTCACCATGTTGAAAACAGCAAAAGCACTGACCTTTGACCTCCAGGGAATCAATTTACTCTACTTTAACTGTCAAACCATTTACAGTAGTCCTGTTTAGATTTACTCCAAACATCATTTTAAGTTTCTTTTGCAGGAAGCAAAGCTCACGACTCCCGCTGGTTGGTTAATTAAATCTTTTCTCTCTCGATGGTTTTCATTTGCGGCACCATGCAGAGTGAGCTTGCTCATCTCTCAGCACTTTTCCAGCAGTTATTTTTCAGTGAGATAAATAAGCCATGTGTGCGCATGCCTCTGTTTATCCTTAAAAACATGAAAACCATAAGCCTGCTTGCACAGTGTGGGGCACTGTCATCACAAATCAACCCAGTAACTGTTGACGGCTAAATCAAACGCTGCGTTTTCAGAAAACAAACACCGAACTTTACCATCCGACTGCCAAAAGTGTATATGCCAGTTCTAGAGGCAGTTTTCAGCTCCATTGAAAATCAAAAAGCAATGATCCCAGCTCAGCCACTTTAGGTCCAAGATAACAACTTGTAGAGAATTAAAGACAGATCTGAGACTACAAACAATTTACAGGGCAGCAAAGAAATATTAGTAACGAGTTTAAATTATTTTGGCTTGATTCCATCACATTGTAATTAGAATTAAAAAAAAAAAATAAAAGACTTTTTAAGTGCCAACTTTCAGATTTAAGGATGGTAATTGGTGAACAGACTAAGGACAAAAAGCTCCCAAAACAAAGGTAAGAAATCAAGCTGTTATCAGCAATGTGGCCGAAAAATGCCCTCAGATTAGAGTTGAGACATAGTTTATTTATTTATTTCAGATACAACAAGCTGCCTTGCAATCCAGTAGCATTAAGGTGTTTTCTGATTGCAGTCTGGTCTAAAATCCACATAAGGAGCAATGCATAATTTCCAAGTCATTTGAACTGGGTCCAAACCCAGGACTTTTTTTTTTTTGCTAACCACTGAGCTGTGTAGCAGCGCAGCCCAAAGAAAATGGCCCATGAGAATCAAATCCGTGTCTTAAAGGAAAATGACTAACTGGGCAATTACAGTCAGATCAGCTGGCCGGACAAACAGCCTATAGGTCTGTGTGTGACATTTGAAACTAACACTTTGTCAGCGGTCGGATCTGAATCCAACACAAGGTCAATCTAATGGATTACATTCTCACACAAGAAAACACCACAGCACAGCCTGGTGCTGTTGAACTTGGCTGCTCAGTTTGTATTGCTGAACGAAGCCCATGTTTCATATGCGTGTAACTTTTTCTATTCGATTCTCTCTGTTATTATGGCTTGTGTGTTTTTGTTGCATGTAGCTTTGCATGGTTTTGGACCAAAGTGCCTTTTGAAATCCAGCTCCATTTCAACAGTTTGTTGGGTCACATTAGAAACTGCCAGACCACAAGTTGGACACACCGCATCAATCATTTGTTAGACCTGGAGAGAGATACTGAGCAGTCGCTGTGAAGGACTCCGAGATCTATCTAGGCCTCGTAGAAACCTAGACCAGTCTCCAGCTGTGTCCCGTTTCAAGCTCCCCATCCAGTTTCCATGCCATGTTTTGAAAACAATGCGGATTGCTGGACATAATTATATAGATTTCATTACAAGCCTCGTTTCAGCTTGTCAGACCACTTGTCAAAGAGCAACAGTTTCTGAGGCTTTCAACGGGCTGGAAAAATACCCCTGCTGGTGGACAAACACCACCAAGCAGCCACTGTTAAGATGCTGGTAGAAATGTAGCTGGAACCAAAAGATTGGTCTCCCGTGGTTTGTCCAAGTACCCTGCAGAGCACTTGGACAAACCACACTGTGTATCCTTGAGCCATAAAAAACATCTTGAATGCAACTTTTTTCCCCGAAAACACACAAAGAGACGAACAATCTCTTAAAACCATCAACACAGCTCCACCTTTAGTTGACATTGGTTTTTGTGGGTGTAGTTTTAGCCGTACAGCACATTTGTAGGAGTCAAAGGTTATTTAATCCCACTTCCTGCTTGGTTGTTGCCCATTAGCTGATTTTCTTCATGGTCCAATGCTTCTCCCAGGTGAAACTGAACCAATGAGATTATTGCTGCTTCACCAGCTCCAAGAAACATCTGTGGCTAATAAAATAATTGCCTTAAAAATCTAAAAATTTATGGTTGTTCAATAAAATTTATGGCTGTTTTGAAATCGTCCCCTGTGACATCATGTTGCTGGCAGAGATCGAACAACGTATCGTCTCATCGGGGCCAGATTACTGACGTCGTTTCATCGACTATAATGTGGTTCCTGTTTCTAATTTTTTATCTGAGCAAGATGCAATGAGGAACAATATTTGTATAATCACATTTTGTAAACTTTTTAAATGCAGCAGCTCAAGAGAGTAAATGAATTCCAGACCCTCAGAAATAAAAAATAAAGGGTTAGCCTTTACTTCAGAGCAGACTTGAGAAAAACATGAGTGGGTTTGTGCCGCTCGACTTTTGAGAACCTGAAATTTGACCTTAAAATCAAAGTCACAAGCATAAATAAATATACCACTTGAAGACAAATTGTCCACACTGGAACCAACTCAAACCAATAGAAATACAATATCTCATGTTCAATACACAGTGATTAGAAAAACAAAGAATTTGAGGTTGTTCTTTTCTTTTTCTCTGATGTCTCCATGTATCAGTTTTTAATCGATGGAAACTTTCCCAGCTGTTCCAGGGGTTTGAGCATCTCAACCTGAACACTCACACTTTATTTATTTTCTCATCGCAACTAAACTTGCAGCCCAACCTTTATATTGTTTACTGCATTACATTTTTCCAGATCTTTGTATTTTATTACTTCATTTTTTGTCTCAAACACACGACTCCTTTAAAACACTGTCTATGAATGTAGATATTGTTCAATACATATCTTTTCCCTTTCTTGTTGATTGCCTAGTGCCTTTTTAAAAATAATGCTCCTTTGTTTTATTTTGTGTTCAAATAAAGTGCCTCTTGTCAAACGAACATCAGTGTTGAGTCATTTATTTTAAAGGTCCTATATTTTACTATCCTCCTTTGTTTTATTTTGAAATGATGATATCCATAAGAAGATATATTTGTGGTTTTAAGAACCAAAAACCATCTTAATGTAATTTTTCAAATCAGCTTCAGGCTCTCCAATGGGTTTCAAGTGAATACACAGAGAGGGGCGTGGCTGGGGGAGGGGTGTGATTGCTTTGTTATGACATCACAAAGTACCAGAAGTCCTGACAGCTGGTTTTAAGGCTCAGTTTCTGAATACAGGCAGTGAACATTTCTCTGTGGACTGAGACCTTTGATACTTTCACAGTATTGATATAGAACCTGGACCTGATTTATAATCAAAAACATGGAAATCTAACAGGGTATGCGACCTTTAAAACGCATCACTTAGGTTAAATGTTTCAATAGTTTCTGTAGTTGACCAAGAAATACAGAAGAAAAAATATTTGAAACACTGAACCTGGTTTTAACATCTATGTTTGAGTTTTTTTTTTAGCTTGGCAGATGTAAGCTCACTTTACTTCTCTGCTCTTATGAGGCTGTAAAATGGTACAAATCAGAGCAAGTTTTTACTGTTGACAGGGAGGGAACTTGTTTTTGTAAATTAAACTGAAATGGTGAAAATTTGGCATTTTCCTTTGCCGAAATGTCACGGATGACTGATGACTGACTTTAAACTCTAATCCACGCATTCGGAGCAGCAGCGAGACTAGACTGCAGACGCCATCTATACTTGGGTAGCTTTTACAACAACAAAGGTGCTTTTAATCAGTTTGCCTTGTCAAAAGGTTACAGAGTCTCACCTTCGGTCGGTGGTTTTCGTCACATTCAAGCAGGAATTTGATTATCTGGGGACGTTCAGTTACTTACAATAACTACTGTGAGACTGTCAGTGATTTTGACCCAGTCTGGATCTACAGTTTCTGCAATTTGTTGAGTAGAAATTCCAGCACAAATTGCATACCAGGCCTGAGGTCCCCTGGCAACACTGACCCTGCGCAAACTGCACTCACAGTAACTGTTTTTGGCAGGAAATTTCAGTCCTCATCCAGGTCCATATGGATGCAGCAGTGCGAGTTTCACAACTGCTGCACCTCGACATGGAGTCTAATGAAGGGAGGGGACAAGTCAAATTAATCAACAAACTTCAAACAAATTCATTTGGAAATATTGGTAATTTTACCAAGAAAATGTAAATGACTTGACAAATGTTTTAATTACATCTGTATTTCAATACAGAGTGATTTGAATGACAAACTGTGAGGAGAAGACTAAATAAATCTAAGTTGTGCAATGAAAAGGGACGAGGAAAAATAAAACTGAAACTGTAAAACAGCAGTGAAACATGGTTTCCATTGGATGCACACAAAACCCACATTACAGTGACAGTTAAAGATATAAATTAAGCGGTGACTCGGTAACACCTGTTACTAATACATCATCGACTTATATGATCCACCCCGGCATTTGGCATTTCATTGGCTTCAAATAAAGAAGTCCCAGGAGGCCATTAAAGTGGCCGATGGGCGTTTTAGAGGCCGATTGTGAAACTGTGCATCTACCTGCTTTACATTTCCTGTCGATGCCTCCCTTCTTCCCTGCGCCATAAATAAAGGATCCAGCGTGGATTCATATCGACCAGCAGGGTCAAGCAAGGACAGTTATGATGACACGGTACATACGAGGCAAACTGCACCAACATCTGAGATTCACATTCAGTTCACAAAAGCTCTGGCTTCGCTTAATGTCTTGCTGATGTTCGAATGGGTATTAGCATTAACCAGAACCGTGCACTTCAATCAGCTCTTCGACCACTCCCAGACTCAAGGACTGAAGTGAAAGCCACATGAAAAAGAACAAACAATTAAAATAACTTTGAACAAACAATGAAGAAGAGGCTTGTTTTATGTCTCAGTGGATGCAACAGATTGAAGAAAGACGATAGTTCTCGTAAAGATCCAGGGGAAGTCATGCAAACTGTCTCGTGACTTGGTGGCACAAGGGGACAGTATGTACAAGCGTGAGTGAGAATAGGAATGTTCTCTTTCACGACTCGTGCACAGACGGGATAAGAATGTGTGTAATTTCAGTAAACTACGCGCGTCCTCGGTGCCTCATGCTCGGACTGATGGCCAACATGCAGATGCACGCGACGCCATCGGACTCCAGGACGAATTGAACCTAGTGTGGAATAAGGGCGGCATGTGTGTGGCACGAGGAGCGGGGAGCGCACGTGAATCATAATCATATTTTATTGTAATTATAAATGATGATATAAAGAAAAACAGTCGCCGGCATAAACAGTGAATACACCGGGGAATATACTTCTTCTTTAAGATGTGCGGGGGTTTGCAGCAGAGCAAACATACAAACAGAGAAACATATTAAACCAAGCAAAGAGTTTTTTTTTTACCTCTACGGAGCAATGGCACGACCGTCTGGCAGTTACTGGGATGTGATGTTGAGGCATTAACTAAGATGCAGGTGATCTATTGTTTTGAGATGTTATAGGCAGTTAACTACATTGTGTTAAATAGTGTATCAGCACTACATCAGTTCCACGTGCTGAAGATATTTGGGCGCAGTTACTTTATATATAATCACAATGTTACAAGGAGTGACAGCTGCAGAAATGAGGAAGTTTGCATAGGAAATGTTTGCTCAGGCACCACAGAGAAAAGAAAAAGTACCGGGACACACCAGAGAGTGACTATGGGAGCTGAGCGATATCGACCAAAAATATTATTTTTCCTTCTCACTTGTTGAATAATTTCAAATTTCTGTCTCAAACCATTTATGTTACTTTAGACTGAATCCTTATGACACTGCAGTGACTTGTTTTTTTTTTTTTGTTTTTTTTTTCACGGTTCAGACTTAAACACGTGCAAAAGCAAACATCTGGGTTCATCCAATCCATTTGGACGATGTTACGGCAGCTCACGAGAGCCATTTTTAGCATCATCATCCATCTGTCAGGTCGGTTTGTAGATGGTCAGCACGAAATATTTCCTTGTTAAAGTTCATCAGAGGAGAAATTTCCATGCAAATTGACTCAAACTCTTGTAAGTAAAACCACCCATCCACTGAAAAGAAAGAGACTCCAGTTATGGACTCCGGTGTGACCGAGCCCCTTAAACGGCTAGTGAGTGACATGGGGTTGTGCGAGGTGGGCATGCATAGTCAGTCTATAAGGGCAGGAGCTGAATGATGAGCTGCTGCAGAGAAAACGTGTTGTAGACACTTTTAAAAGACGCCGTTTAAATGTACGCTTCATTTAGAATATTTTCAGCACTTTGTCTTCTCTGCAAATCGGCACTTTCCTTTGGTACGACATATTTCTGAACTACTACTCCTCTGTACAAGTCCTCCCACGACACGCACTGCACTGGAAGAGTTGGGTCTTTTTCTGTAGAGCACTGAAAATACTCGAAATGAAGCATGAATTTAAATGGATATCGGATTTATTCGGCTCGTCGCTCAGCTTTTGCACCAGTGCTGCTGCCGCTGCTTCTCTAAACCTGCAGGTAAAACACACAACCCCACGTCAAACCACACAAACTTCACTGTGAGTTCACTGTGAAAAAATGATTTTGTAATGCAACTCATAAAAAGAAGCATCATAATCAGTCGTGACCAATTCCAGAAACACTGTTTGAAACTTTATTTAAAGATCCTGAGCAGGAAGTGGAGTCCAGGACTCAGACTAACATTGTGATAAATGGAGGTCACTGGTCATATTTAACACTTTATCTACTTTTTCTGACCAACTGTGTTTTCATAAGAGTGTTAACAAAAGACCTATTGGTTTTTTTAACCTGCCCCTTCAGTACAGTACCACCCTTCCTGACACACACACACACACACACACACACACACACACACACACAGCCCTCGGTCACCTACATACAACAGTTACAGTATCTCCACATCAGCATTCTCCTCATACTACTGCCGCTTTCCCTCCGTGTCCTTCTCTCGCACACACATACACACCAACAACACAACACATCCATCACGTCGCTGCTACACACCCTTCATATCAACAGTGCTGCCGTTTCTCCCCTCGTCTCTTGTATTATTACCCAGCATACTCTCTGTTTTCCTAAGAGCCAGCCAGGAAATGAGTTTTATAAAGCTGGAAAGCAAACACACACACACACTCTCTCTCTCATGCATGCACACAGACACACACAAGAAAGCCCAAAACATCCTGAAGAGACTAAGTGGGGCCAGACAAGTGCTCAACCTGACACACACACGCTTTTTTAGAAGAACAATACGACTGTTTCAACCCTGCTGCCCCAACTACCGGCCATTGGAGAAGGGAATTTCGGAGTCAGTGGGAGTGGTGCTGTCAGAATACCTTGCAGGGCACCTAAACAATGCAGTTATTCCCGCAATAAAGCAACAAACATTATTAAGCCTTTGATAAGGTCTTTAAAGCAGCGCTCCCTGATACACATGGGGTTTGTCTCAGGAAGCTGAAGGAAACAGCCTGTGGAGAATGAGAAAATGGAAAGCCATGTGCCCGAGAGACGTTGCTTTTTCACACGCGGCTGACGAGGTTTGTCCTAGGAATGCAATGTCACAGCCAATTTGATGTGGCGGCGCCCCATTTTCAACAAATGACGGATGAGAACACGCCACGGATCCATCCATCGATTGGAAGCAGAACAATTCAAAGCCAAACACTCCCTTAGAAAAATCTCCATTTCCGTTGACAGGATGCGTCCAAGTCCAAGAAAAACGCAGGGAACTGTCAATCCGTGGAGGAGCTGATTAATGTGTCGAAAAAAGCTTGGAGAGGAACCATTCAAAGAGCATTATCTGGACAAAGGAGTATGAGTGAGAAGAGAAGGGTAAAGGAAGTGATATGAGAATAGGAGCTTGCTGATCTATCAGCCAATAAGCAACAGGAAATAGTAAAATAAAAATGCCAAAAATTACTTTGAGGCCTTAGAAATGTCAATTGAAGTGTCCCCAGTTATGAAATGAGCCAATGGTTAGGTGAGCGTGTCTACTTTTTTAAGGAGACCAAAACAGAGCTAAAAGGAGACTGAATGTTTACTTGCATTTGCCTGGTTTCCAAAACACAACTTTAAGTGATTGCTAATGTTGCTGTGGCTCATATAAATAACTGTTTGCATACACGTTGACCATATCAACTTAATAAGGTGATGATATATCAATTTGTTATAATGACCCCAAGTGGCATTTAAAGAAAAAATAATTGATACATACTTAAACCTTTAAAATATCGATAGTGGTACTGGCCTCAGAATTACAGTATTTATTAAATAACAGATTTTTGCTTAAATAAAACAGGTTTTAAATATGTACAGTGAAAAAATGGAAACCATTTGTTGTTGCAAATACGAGAAGAAAAATATCTTTTGTGCTTTGGGATGTTTTTTATTATTATTATTATTTAAGTGAGGTGAACAGAAGCTTAAAATTCCCCGTCTACACTGTATCAGCCTTAAAAAAAGCCAGAAAGCCAGAAAATCAAACATCAGATGAGTTGGATGAATGTGATGGAGACCTGGGCAAAATTTTGTTCAGGTGGAGACTTGGAGTCAAAATGTGGCTGCACTGAGCCAGCCACGCAGGCCCAATAAATCAATGACAAGTACAATAAACCCGTATTAAATATCCACTCCAGGTTACTAAAACCACATCACATCTGCAGGGTGTTTGGGAAGGGCTAAATAACGTCCAGACTGGGAATGGGATCAATATGTGGGGCGCATGTAAATTTTCTGCAGCATGGCGTCAGGTATGAAAATAAACTTGACTGGAGGTTACAGTGATACCAATCTGGGCCACGTTATGGAAAGTTTGAGACAACCCGAGTCGCAAATATGAAAAATATGCATCGCACAGAAAACTGCAAGTGTAGACTTTCAGCCAAGTATAATTAAAATTCTTGTCAATACTTCAGCGGACGGTTGTTGTTGCAGTATAAATGTGGGGCGGGTTAGAAAACGTAATGGACGTGGAAAACGTGCTGAGGGCAGCGCGGTGTCACAGTAGTCGAGTGCATTGGTCACAGCGCCACAGTTTGTGAAATGAGCGGCAGGCATGACCGATTCTGCTGCGAATTTAGCCCACTGGTTGTTTTCGTAACTGAAAGCCTGAGTAAATTCAAGACAGTGAAACACTGTTTGGACTGAAGATGCTGGAGTGAGCTGAGAGATGTGAGGAGGCAGATCAGAGGTGAAACCGCAGGACAAGTTGCATTTACTCAGACGAAAGTACCGTAAAGAAAGGAGTAGCCATTGATTTTTTTTTTTTAGTTTTCCTTCTTCTTCCATCACTTGTTTTCTTCTACTGAAGTTAGCATGCTAACCAGCTAGCCCTCGTTGTTCGTGTCACTTTCCGATACTTGAGTCACTGTCGCGTCCAACCGATAACCTATTTTATTCTAAACCCAACAATGGAGGTTCTTCTTGTCAAGACTGATAAGTAAATAGCTGCGAATGTTAGCCATGTAGCAATAGCAAACCCAACAAATAGCTCCTTTAAAGTCTCATCACACAACTAGCTTTGTTCTCATGTAAACATGTGTAAAATAATCACTATTACAGGAAATATATGTAGGAAAATTGTATTAAAACAGCTAATAAACTCATTTTAACCATCCAGATTCAACCTAAAGACAGGTCTAATTTGCCAAAATAACTGAAAACACTGGAGGTCTTCAAATTGTAATATAAATTAGATTATTAGGTTTTTATAGTATTTAGTTTGTGTTGTTTCAGCTATTACAGACCAAACAGGTATGCGAGCAGGTGAACGGGAAACTATGAAATATTAATGGTACAATACCCACAACACAAGTTAATACGGGTGTTACCTTAAAGATAAATCAACACCTCTGTAACAGTCCAAATGCTGCAGGTGTTTCCAGTTTCTGGTCAAAGTGTGTAAGATGTATCCGTTTCATTTGGCCAAAATGTTTTATCGCCCACTTTTCAAACCATCCGACCAAACCTTCAGCCGTTTATTTGAATTAAGCTTGGCTCTGCACAGAAACATCATTTACTTACCTTAAATTTACGAAGATCCTGTCGGGCAGAGCTCAAACTTCTCTTGGTCCACAGATGTATATTAGGCTGCAGTCGTCATAGTGTCCACTTCTCTTCTTTTACTAATCCTCCGATACTTGAGATCGGATACTTGTAGTCAAGTCGTACCACAGTCTAGAAACGTTGTCTTATAAAGTCATAAATAAAAATTGAACATAAGTATATATATAAAAAAAAAAAAAAAACTGGCATCAAAATATATCTAAAATACCAAAAGATGTATATAAAAAAGGCCCATTTTGGAATAATGTATATTAATAATATTAATGTTGTTGTTGTTGATGCTTTAATGTGAGCATCACTTTAATGATTTTTATTATTTAATATTTGTTCAAGAGCCAAAAAAAAGTCATATCTTAACCATAATCGATAAATACAATTTATTGTTGTTTATATTTTGTATCATTAATATGAATCTACATCTACAATTGCCAAGTAAATGTATTTATGTGTGTGTCATTAGTCTGCATGTACATAAACTTTAGAGTTTATAGAGTACAGGTATAGGCCTAAAGCTGGAAATACTCAAAAGTAAAATAAATTGTATGGTATTTGAGTAAATGTGCTTTTCCACTTCTGGATAGACAACACATGGTATTACCTTAAAAGCAAAGTCAATGTCAACAGTGTTTTAAATAGTCTTGCATTGCTTTGTTGATATTACAGAATTTTTCCTTGCAAAACCTCTTCAAAATAAAGTTTTATTTACTTTTAAGATTCACTATTTTGGTTGTAGGATTTAAGTTGGAGTAAATACAGTAAATCTTCGGCTGACATAGGCTGCATTTGGAGGCTAGGTTCAATTTCTCACCGTGCAGTGAAGCAGGAGTTCAGTGTTTGTCAGGTAGAACAAAACTTTCTTTTTGTGCTGCTTCGCACTGTCATTGCTCAACTGGACACTGGTGTAGTTACAAGCCAGCATTAATGTTATTAGTAACACCTGTGCTTTCTCTACAAGTCAGAAGTGCTGCTGTTGGTTGAAAGATTTGTAGATCTGGATCCTACACACCATGGTTCAACGTTAAGTACTTTAAATTAGACTATGACTGTCTGACTGTACCAATCTCTTGTTTTAGCAATTTTAAACTACATAAGTCACTGGTTGACCCTACCTGACCTTGCCTTTTTGTATTTAAAAGGTTCATTCAGATTTCCTATTTAAAATGTTCCGTTTTGGTTCGCCTCTGACAAAACTGAGGTTTGACTCATGCACAGTTAAACTTGACCATTTTCATGGCAGAGAAAGAGCATTAGCGTTTCCAGTTCCAGCTGAAGTAGCTGTCTGCTGAGTAACACACCGATGATGAAGTTGTTTTGCGGCTCTTTGTGGCAGCGTGACGAACTTTTAGTGGTGGAGGAAAACACTGAAACGTGACAGGACATTTGCACGAAAAGTAAATGTTTAGAAAACTGACATTTAACAACTGGAAAACTAAACCTAATGTACAAAAAAGTTTTTTTTTTTTGTTTTTTTTTTTAATAAAAGGTAACGCTGAGATGGGGTAGCTGCTGCTAGAAAAACAAGTCAGCATTACAGATTCACAAGGAGGTAAAATGAAAGCTTCAGAGAAAGAATGGTTGTGGTCGAGTTTGTTAAATGTCTGGCATGTGTTTTCACGAAGTCACAGAAAGTCCTGGTTTGGAGCAGGAATACAATTATATTGGAGCTCAGGGACATAACTTGGCTCTGTCACACTTGGTTGACCTCAAGCAAGTTTCCAGCGGCCATGGAGGAAAAGTGCAACCCCAAAACTCGGCAGTGGAAGAACGGACTGAACAACCACAGATCCAAAGACTGGGGTGTTCCTGGGGTCAACGATAGTCATCATCAGGGAGGGGTGGTCTGAGCTCAGCATCTGGCACACCGAAGCCCAGTACGACATAGATCTGGGGTCAAACCAAAACCACCACAGAGAATATATAGATTCATGTGGGACTGATATACTCCCCGAGTATTTGTTGGCCATGTAGAGGTTTTCTTTCCATTTCCTACCTCTCTGGATTCAATCACACTGTTTTCACCTCTTTAAACTGAGTTTGATCAAGGGTTCACAGTCTTTTTGTAAAGAGTCCAACCCCACCCCCCCCATTTACAGTTTCTTAAGAAGTTTCAGGTACCATGAGGGTGGAGTCTGCCCACCTTTCTTGACCTTCCCCTAAAATGCTGAGTTCAGAAACGGTTCAAACTATTTGATTACTAGTTAGATGCAGCCAACAGAGAGTTCCTTTCCCTGAAATACCTTGTTTCAAATGTCAAAGGTCCAGTTTTTTCTTGTTGGGTCGTCATTAAAGCTGCACTAACCACTATTTTTACATCAACAATGGACCTATATATATGAAATATAGACTGAAACGTATTATGTGGCTTGAAATGCTTGTTGCTCCATGTCTGCTGGATGTGTAAATAGGCAGGAGAGTTTGACCATAGACTGATATATAAAAGTGGACGTAGACTCCGGGTCTGGAAAGTGAAGCCAATGCTGAAGAGCCATAAACCTGCATCTATCTAATGACCATCAGGGGGCGAGTCCACTAGCTGCAAAAAGTCTGATTGTATTGAAGTCTATGGGGAAATTATCCTACATTTCACTTAATTTATTTGCTCAGTAAACATTTTCCTAATGAGTTTATGGTATGATGTTCAGTTTTTAAATGATGCTCCCATTTAGAGGAAAAGCCCATAAAGCAGGGTATGGATTAGGGGGCGTGGCTACCATGTGATTGACAGACGGTACCTAACAAACAGGGTAGAGTACAGAGCAGGTCAGATCCACCCTTCACTCCTCAGCTCCACCTTCTCCTACACATATGGTTTCTTCTGGTTTTAAAATAAATAAATAAATAATCAAGATGGCGACGAACAATTGACAAACTCAATTTTATTTGAATTATGTATTAATTTCATTTATTTTTATCAATGTTAATATTCTATTATTCCATCTTATTTTACATTCATGCTTTTCATTCTACAATGTTTTTAAAATGGTTTATGTTTTTTCATGTCATGCACTTGATGCATGTAATTTCTTTGTTGTAAGAAAATTAAGAAAATGTCCTGATTGGTTTTAGAAGAAAAATTGAATCTGGTTGCATTTATGTGTGTCATTTCTATGAGACAGGGTTGTTTCCAACACAAATCTGATTTGTTGCTGCAACCCAACCCCACGGCTCAACTAAATGAAGCCAGGAATCAGGTGTTGACTCAAGTCAACTGAGCTCCGAGGACTAAAAATACAGCAGCTCACTGTGCCAAATTAATGAAATTACCTAATCAGATTATTTGTGTTATTTTTTATTGATTGCCAAATGAGCTTGACTCAATTAATAAAGCTATTGAGTATCAGCAGAAAGAGTTGCCAGTCTGATTCACGTGTTCGGTGGTGAAAGGTCAGCGGGATTATTCTCTGTTACATGAGCGGCGGCGGAGACAGCCAGCTGCGACTGAAGCTGTGGGAACCGCCGCCTTATAACCTCAGGTGAGGCCAAGAGGGCAGAGACGCAACACCGTGGAGCAGATTGGATTGCATTGCTTGAAACACAAATACACACACACACACACACACACACACACACACACACACACACACACAAACTACATAGGCAGTGGTTGCTCCCAAATATTTGCACCCTTTGTCAAAGCCCTCAGGAGAAATGCGCACACACACGTCATCTCTTTGCATGTTTTCTAGCGTTTTCTCTTTTCTCTACACACACAGAGGAGCTGCAGAAACGAGATTTGACACTTCAGGGTGTAGGATGACACCTCTAATCGGCCTATTACCGCATCGAAATGTTTTTTGCTGCTTTGTAATGTGCACCGAGACAATGGCAGGCCTGGGAACTGGATGACGGATGCGAGAGAGAAGTAAATGAGGTAAGGTGTCGAAGAAGAAGAGAGACAAAAAAAAATAATGTGGGAACAGCAGAAAGAAATAAAAAAAAATTAAGCAGGTTTTAAAAAGAAGGGGAAGTGTGCCATGTGAAAATACAAGTTGTCATTGTGTGTATTTGAAGTGTGAGAATGAAGAAGCCACGAGCAGGTCGGTAACTCGAGCCCCATGTGAAGACTCAGCCACAGGAACTGAGCTCAGGAATACACTGAGTCATTACGAAGCAGCAACAATGCACTCACATTCCCCAAAACACACACACACAAACACACACATTCACACTTAATCAACTCCAGCCAACACACACACACCCACGGAGAGGTTAATTCAGTGACACACAGAGATGTCAACCGCCCACAAGAAGCAAAAAAGTGAATCCATATGCAAAAAACACCCACACGCTTATTAAGAGACTCTTCCTCTCCATGTTTGCTGATGCAGATTCGTTCTCACAGAGATAATGTGGCCAGAAATAAGCTGCGACTCGCCAACGAAGACAGTGAGTCAAGAACGACCCCATGACACCTTACACGCCCGAGGGTCTGAAGTCTTTTTGACCCGGGGAGCCCAGCGTGAACAGATCTCCTCGATGTTAGGGATCCAACTCATGATCGTATTTATAAACAGTTGAAGATTTGCATCATGTCCGGTCCGAGTCCAAGCCGACGTCTTTAAATGTCTTATTTTGTCCAATTAACCCACATATGTTGAGTTTACAGTGACAAAGCAGCAATTGTTTACATTCAAGACCCTGAAATCTGAGAACCATTTACCCTGTGATACAGATTATATTTACAAAATCTCATCTACAAAAAAATGAATTTATAAATTAAAGACATGTTGGAGCCAACTCAGATTGTGATTTGATTGGGACGTCCCCTCATTTCATACAACCTCAACTCAAGGTCAACTTATACTGGCTTTTTCCTGGGCTTTCAACATAGACTGTGTATAAAAGTGGAAATATGTTCTGAGGCTGTAATGTGAAGTCAACGTCTGGTGCCTTGAGCCTGTATTCTACCTAATGACCATCGGGTCAACTGGTTGTAAAAAGAAGTCAGGTTGTATTGAAGCCTATGGGAAAATGGCCCGACTTCTCAATTGATTTATGACCTCGGCAAACATTTTCCTTGTGAGTTCATGGTCTCAGTCTCTAGTTTCAAGTCTTCAATACAACATGGTGTTAATTTTTTAAATGATGGTCCCATTTAAGAGGAAAATAGACCATAAAGCAGGGGATGAGTTAGGGGGCGTGGCTACTGTGTGATTGACAGACTGTACCACACAATCAGGATAGAGTTGATGACCGACCAAATTACAAACTTCAAATCAGCAGTTCACAAACCAATGGGTGAAGTCACTTTGCTCCCAACCGCCCCCATCGGGAAATCTCATCTTCATCGGCTGATGAAGACCGTGTGATTAGCTCAAAAGCTCCAGAATGTCCCAGTAAGTGGAAAAACATGTAGCTTTCCTGCTCTCCATGGCCGGTTGATACAGCCATCAATCCATCCATCCATCATCCACACCAACTTATCTCTGTGGGGGTAACAGGAGGTAAAAGCCCGGCCCATGATTAGGGATACATGCTCCACATGTATCTTTCAGGCACCGTCATATCTTTTACATATCACCATTTGCACAAAACAAGGATGAGAGGAAAGTGTTATGGATCTGTGTTTACAATGACTAAATCAAAACATATTCACATGTTAATTCAATTAGTATTTTTATTGAGAAATTACCTGTACTTGGCCGTCATTTACTCTGGTTTGGAGTAAACTGAGTCTAATCATCAGCAGCCAATTATCTGCAACGAATGAAAACGACTTTGAAGGGATCACTTCTCTGGCGGCAACTTAACGTAGTAAATCACAATGAAAGCTGAAACTAATTCATACAGTGGGTTTGTCTCGCAACGGCCGTCAACTGGAAACAGATGCAACGATAAAGACATGACAACACGCTGGCACGCAGTGTGCAAAAAACAGTCAGGCATGACACAACTGAGAGAGGATGCTGGTGTTGTTGAATTGGATTTTATGCAGTCAAATTGAATTAATCAGGCTGATTTTGAAGGTTAGATCTTCTTTGAAGTGCTGGATCATCCTAGTGACGACTTGCCAGCTGGCCAGTGCTAATAAATCTTCAATCAGGATCAAATCTCTTTGCACCAAATGGACAAACTGTAAGAAAGATTCTCTCTCTTTCTCTCTCTTTCTCTGTGCGAATTGCACGTTTAAATTCTCGCCTCATCCCTTCAAACCGGGAGCCGACACCAAAAATCAGCTTTTACGTCCATCAAAGGGGAAGAAGTACTGTCAAGATTTTCCCCCTTTTCCTTTGATTTTCTGTTCCATTCTAACTCCTGAGGGAAACGTCAGGCTCCTCAGCCACCGACTCCTCCACCATGTTCACCAGGTAGCCACTATGTCTGTGAGCCGAATGCAGTTGGAGCACAGCGAGTGTTCAGAGCGTTACCGGCTGCCTCCTGCTGCTGGAAACGACAACGAAAACAGCAAATAACAGGCTAAAAACATTTCGGTCGTAGACGCCCACCGAGCTGAGATTAACCCCATTCGTTTAACACGCAGCACAGTATTTTTCGCGAGGTGCCTGTTCTCACGACGCATGGCCTTCAGGGTTAGCAAAAAAAAAATAAAAAATCTCTAACAATTAATAAGCGAGGTCCTCAAATTTCAGCATCACTCACGTTTTTCCTGGCTGGTGTCTCAGGTGTGACCGAGTTAAAACAAAACAAAACAAAAAAAAAGTTCAGTAGAGAAATAAAGCTTTTAGAGACGAGGTGAAAGTTTATGAGTCGTGGGTGGAGAGGAAAATGGAACAGCCCCCCCGATGAGGCCCGGACAAAGTGTTTTTTTAACTTTTTACAGTGTTAAAAATAGCCCTGAATGATATTATTCAGTGCGCAAGGATTTTTGAGATGGGTGAAAATTCACAAGCTTCCTCCGCCCATGAGCAGAACGAAGAATCCCTCCCTTAGTTTCATAGCTCAATCCCATTAATTTTATCTCTCATCATTTGAAGCTACGTGTCCCTTCGTCCTTCATCGTACTTGTTTTAAACACGTGCGTTAACAGGCCGTTTTTCCAGACTTCTCATTATAGATGAATGTGTTTTCTTGTTTAACTGTTATTTATTATATTATGATATTATATATATTATATTTTGTGTTAGAAAATAGTGTAAAATGTACATTAGAAAATCCAGAGCCTGATTCAGATTGTTTGTATTATCATTTTCTGTAGATCAACTAATCGTTTAATCACCTAATTGTTTCAGCCGTGGTTCAGATTCCTCAGCTTGAGAGGGAAAACTCAAGAGACTGGCTCGACTTGACTAAGATGACTTATTCATTAGGAGATTAAGAGCTTCATAAAACCAGAGGCCAAATGTGTAAACGATGCACACTCACAAAAACCACGTGTACTCCTCTCCCTGCACATGTGGCGAGACTGTGATCAGCTGACACATTCGTTTGGCCACGATTACACACGTTCTTTAGAGCGAGGCAACATACAGAGGAGTGAAAAATGCTAAATAAAGAGGTGCGTTTCATATTATATCCTCATTCTATTAACTGTCGATACTATTTGAATATTTACTAATCACGGTTTCAGAGGCTCATGAAGACGTCTCTAGTCCTAAATTCAGATTAAAACAGGACTTTACAGTTCGAGTTATTGTACTAATATTTACTGATGTAATCCAACCTCCAGTCAGTGAAGTTGTGTTTCTTTTAAGGCTGCAAAAAGCTGGAGTGATGACTTTTGCGTTGTTTATTGTGATTTTGATTATGTTTTCACCCCAGTTTCTTTTTTTCTCGTTCTTTTCTGTGCCATGCCTGATAACTTGTGGATTTTGGGAGTGTCTTCATCCATCTAAGGTTAATTGTGGGAATGGAAATGAGTTTCGTGCACGTGCATCCAATTTCTCAATTAGTGAGATTTATAACTCTGATGGAAAGAATGTGTCTGCATCTGTCTGGTGGAGTTTTATGCATCTGGATCATCTGGTTTTACCCTTTTGGAACCCAAATCCCCAAGATTAGTTCATAAGATGAAGGAAAAACAAAGACAAAAGACCCATTCAATTCAGTGAAATAATTTAGTGGGACAAACAATTTTACATTTACATAAATTAATTTATGTGTCATGATTCTGTCTTTTTGTATTTTGTAGCCCTTCCACAGCTCAGCCCAGAAATGCTTGAACCCTTCCTTAAGGCATGACATGGTTTTCGCAGCATTGTCTGTGTATATGCGTGAACTTTGTATGTGTGATTGTCATGTTGCCGATCTGAGCGTCCGTATGGCAACACATCACTGCATAGTTCCCAGGCTGTTTTGCGCCGCATCACAAATCACAAGCGTCTCTGGGGGGGGAAAAAAAAAAAAAAAAAAACATCTCTGGACGGTTCCCAGGCTGTCACCAAGTCTTTATGGAGTGTAAGTATGTGTATATTAGAGCCACCTCTCACACTCCTGTTTCCTTCACCCCCCGGGGGGCAACAGGAGGGAGGAAGGCGGGATGAGGAAGAGGGGGGAGGTGTCCGAGCATCCATCAGCCCAGCTCAGAGTGCTCTGTCTGGGCTCGCTGTGACGGCCGGAGGGCAGGCACGGAGCTCCCCAAATGTCTCTTTATCTTCCCCTGATGTCTCTATCTTCTCCTCCTCTGCCTCATCTCCTCTTGTCAGCGTGTATAACAGAGGATTATCTGTTCCCGCCTCCTGTCAAATGTTTTCTTCTCTCTCAGGTGTTGCAGAGAAACGATGGCAAATGGAGGGAGAAGATGATTTTCGCTCCTTTAAATTAAACATTTCACTCTTCCTCTTTTGAAGAGAAAAAATATGCATCGGACATGAAATTGGGGCGGGTGGTGTCAGTAAGGATGAGTTGTTGTTTCTGAGCGCTGTATTTTCAGTGGTGCACTAGCTTATGAAAAGCCAAAAACATCTCAAAATTACAAAAAAAAAAAAAAAAAAGAGGAAAAATTCAACGATCTCTCGTCGCCTGTGCAAATGGAGCTAGACTTACTTTTTAAACTCTGAGAGGTAAAGGTGTGTTTTCATCCGACCGTATGAGCTGGTGTCTTCTTTTCCCCCGGTCTACAGAGGAGAGGATGGAGGGATGAGCAGGAGAAGGGATGGAGGAGAAGTTCAGTTGAAAAGGATGGAGTCGGGGTCTCTGTTGGCGATCTGCGCCATGTGTTTCAGTATGTCTTTTTTAGTGATGATTCCCAGCAGCCTCCTAGTGACAGAGAGAGAAGGGAGAAGAAAAGTGAGATTACTTCATATCATACTTGTTTTGCTTCGTCATGGAAAGTCAAAGAAGTGACAGAAAGCAGAAACGCACACATCGGGCCAAGGTCTGGCCTCCTATTTGACACTTTGGCTCAGTTCGGTTTTGTTACAGTCCCAGAGGGAATGTGGCTCTTAGCAGGAGACGAGCGCAACACAAAAACACCAGAGTTGAGCGCGAAGGACGCATGTGTCCGTGTTCACAGTCGGGATGGTTAGAAACAAACGCAAAAAAAAAAACCACATCAACTTCAATCAAGTCAAATCTATTTTCTCTAGAGATCAGGAGGTGGAAACTGGTTTGTGGCGTGCAGTTATCAATTTCGCAACACTTCCTGCAGCATTTGATTTCAATTCAATTCACACTTGGCAGCCGTCGGCTCAACGTGGTCGGACGCTGGAACAGAACCCAAGAAATTCCTAGAAGAAATGTGGGGACGTAAGAGGAAGTGTTCGCGTTTCGACACAGGGAGATATGGGCTGAAGCAGCGGCCGAGGGGTGCAGCTTTAAACTCTTAACGCTGAACACGATGGTTTACCACACCATGATGTTTACCTGTTACCACCTGCGGCTACAGTAGCTGTAAGCAGCACAGTTTCAACACAGCAGATACAGTATTGTCCTGCAGCACTATCACCATCTGCTGCAGAAAATAGTCCCTGTAAAATTCATTTACTTCTTTCCAGCTGATTTAAAAAGGATTTGGCCTCTTGAAAAAATAAAAGTACATACTTGTGAGCTGTTTTTGAAGATTTACAACCTCAAGAGCCAGTTTGCCTGAGGCTTAGATCCTCAGACGGGGTAGGGAAGTCACTAAGAATTGAAGGACAGACTCTGCTATTGTTTCATGAGATTTGTGGTGAAATAACAAAATGTAGAATATCACCAGGCTTAACTTTGCTGCCAGGTGGAGAGTGTCAGACAAGGACACGTCACGCTCTTCCTGTAACAAGCCTGTTTAAGCAAAAATTCATTCAAACAAATGAGGAGGGTTTTCAAGAACAAAGACACATTATCTAGACACGATCCGTGCCAGTGAGCGGATGTTGAGCTAAATAGTAAAGAACTAGACTTCAGACAGTCTGGGAAAATACCATCGTTGCAAGTCAGAGTGATGAAATAGACAGTATCCATCATATAAGAAAACTACAGAGGCCACACACTGCACTTTACCTCAAGGTCTTTTCTCCCCCAGTGTGTCATTCCCAGACAGTGAGTGATTCACTGGCTTTAACGCGTCAAGTGAAAACACAAATTCTGGCTGATCAAGCAGAACAAAAGAGCAGACAACAACTTTATTGAGCTTTCTTCAGTTCCCTGTTCCCGTTTACCCTTTGCCCTGTTTAAAAAAAAAAAAACGAGTGCGAATCTCACCAAATATTTTTCCATTTTCTGTTCATGCAACACGTGGATCCACTCTGGATCAATTGTTGGCCGACGAGCAGCCCATCTGAGGCGAATGTGCCTGTCAACAGCCTCTTCGCAGCTGTGTACGCTGTCACAAGGGCCCATAGGCAAGGCAGTGAGTGAACCTCAAATCGCTCATTTGGTCTGGAGGAGAGGAGCCTCTAAAAGTAAACATGCAGAGCTGGACTGGGGCACGGCTGATTTCTGTTCCTTCGCTCAGATTTGGTTTAAATTATCGCTGATCTAACAAGTCCACCTCATATCAAAACACACAGACTGAAAACCATGAGATTAAAAAAAAAAAATGCATGTGCAACTTTCTCTGGCTTCTTTGCTGTTCATTTGATCTATTGAACACTACATAGAAACAATGCTTAATGAATTTATTGATTTAATCATTATTCCTTGTACATGTGGACTTATCTGTGCTTTGTGTTAGTTGTGTATGTGTAAGACCATTTCTACTGCAAACCAAATCTAGCCATCTACAAGATAAAGTAACCCAACTTAACCTTGATCAAACCAAACCTCGTGATCTTATTCAACTGAATAATATGTGATTTCTGGATTAGGCCTCTTGTCTAATTTATGTTGTTAAAATGTGAGTGTGTTTTTTACAGTGTTGTAAATGTAGCTGGAAAACTGACAACCCTGATCTCTTCTAACATTTCACCCCCCCATTATTTTTCCTGTTTTTTTCCCCCTCAAATTTCACTCGCTAAGGAGCAAGAACTAAATAAACTGTCACATCTTGCTGTTGTGCTACTCTGTGTGTGTGTGTGCGTGCGTGTGTGTGAGTAAGATACTAAAAATCCATGTTTGACAGTGTTGGTAACATACACTATTTCTGTACACTTGTGAAATTAGAAATATTTCCACTTCCAAATCCCTAAAAGCTGTTTGTTTGAACATGTCAGAGCTTCCATCTAAACAACCGACAGCCGTGCGTGTTTGCGCAACAGACTGCAGGGAAACAAAACGGGGGGGGGGTAAATTAAACACTGATTACGCTTCACTCTCAGTGGGCTTTTCTGCTCCTCTGGTCTTTCTGAATTTGATTCTCCACACCAACGTCGTCCATTTGTCATCGGCAGAGACAAATATAAAGTCTGACAGACAGCTGGGTTGTGTGTGAATGTTTGGCCTCGGTGGATCGGGAGACGGTTCTGAGCACGGAGATGATTCCAAACAAAGGGAGAGGAGAAAGTTTCAGTAAATATTTTTGAGCGCTTATACCCTGTTTCTATCCAACTACTCAGCTCTGTATTCATCGGACAATTTTACCCCATCACACTGTATTAAAGTCTGTGGAACTGAAACGAATGTCGACAGGCGGAAATCATCCTTATTTTTTATCAGCGGTCTAGTGTGCAGATTCGCCTTCTTTGCAAAATTATTGGATTAATTCTTCTTCCTGTGTGTCCTGATATCGTATGACAGCTGCTAAATATGATTCGAGCTTTGCGACGACACCTCCATGAGGTCAACATGCGTGTTTTCCATTAAGAGGACAAATCTACAAAAGCCCAAAAGCCATTACATAAACAGACAGATGAACCCAGCAACGTTAAAGATACTGTGTCTGAAAGGGGCTTTGTAATGTTCTCATACTCTCCCTCCCTCCATTAACCGTCCATGTCTTCCTCCTTTACTCCTCTGCCTCCTTGCTTTTCCTTTAATCCATAACACAGCCATCTGTCATTCCTTCCATCACCACCGCTTCCTGAATTTGTTTCACAGTAATGTCTGCAGGAGTGGGAGTGTAGTCAAGATTATGTATCCCCCCCCCCCATCTCTCCTCCCATTTATCTGCTCCACTCGCCTTTCATTTGTTGACCACATTCATTTCAGGGTGTAAACTGTGAGTGTGTGTCTCTTTAAGGTAATCTTTTGATAACAAATAGTGAAACATGAAGCCAGCGAATGTGTGTTCGTTCTCACCCGTTATGTGTTACTAGACATTGACGTAGCCCCAGTTTCCTGAAAATATCCACAGTGATATCCATGGGCGTGTGGTCGGTAACTGTGAAGGGGCTCAGATCCATGATTCCCCTGAGGCGGAGGGGCGGTGGGGCATCGGGGGCTTGGGGGGGAGCATGCTCAGTGAAGACCACCTGAGATGCGCTGACGACTCCCTCCTGGCGTTTCCGGGCATTATCTGAAGTGTTTATCATTTAAAGTGAGTTTAAGTGACAAACAGCAAATAACAAATGAGAAACAAACATAGAGAAGGAATGTTCACATGTCTGACCTATTGATATGAGCAAGTCTCTTCTTAGTACAAATCCCACAAGTCTCTGGGACTCCTGAGAGACAACCACAGGGAAGCCACTGTAGTGTGTGCTCTCCACCAAGGTCTGGAGACAAATACAAACGTTATAAGCAAAATTCCTACACAACAAAAAGGTTGAGTGCTGGCTAAAAACAAACCAAAGCTGCACCCATCTCTGGGTAATTCTTTCTATTGGTAATTGTATTTGTTTGACTGTTTATCTACTTCTTTTAGATTGTACATCTGTTTATTTTTAGCTAATTAAATGTATTTTCTACAGTATTGAACTCCACTTTCATATTTGTTGTGTATCGTGGTTTTATGACAACTTTTTTGATTACGCTGTAGATGCAAAAGCCCAGCGAGGGACAGGAGTTGAAAACTAAGCAGGAGCAAGAAGACATATTTCATTTCATACCTTGTAGTGGAACAATGTGAGATTGCATTGTCCCCATTAAATAAATAAACTAAACTAAACTAATATGGGACAATATCTACAAATCCACATGAGCTCAGGAGAGAGAAAATCAGTTGTTGTCATAAATGATAACAATGATCTGTAAACTAGAATGTGTGTCAAACATGCTCTCAGATCTGTTTAACCCCACGTGAACAAAGCTGAGCCTTCTGAAGCAGTAACTCTGTAAGTTTATATATGAACAACTGAGGTTTACAATATGAACTGTGGCACCACTCATTTTTACACTGAACGCAGGTAACAGGTTTCTGCAAGTGCATTTATCCTTATTTAAATCTACATGTTTGGCTTTATTATAACCAAATGTACTGACTATGTGTTTTTATGCCTTCTCCGCTCTACACTCCATTATGTTCATACGTGTTTGTGTGTGTGTGTGTGTGTGTGTGCGCGTACCTCCACCTCCCCTACAGTCATACCCTCCTGTGTGAGCACGGCCAGAGCAGGGTCCAACCTCCGGGGCCTCATCACGTCCACAGCCAGGCTGCTGTGCTCAAACTCCTCTTTTGGCTCCAGGAACGGGTACCCGTTCAGCCGGATGTGAGCCTGCACAACATGGACTGTTAAATATAAGACTCACAACCTTGTGAGTGCTTTAACATGAGTCTGTATGTTCTTGGCTGGAGAGGGACCAAATAAGATTTTCAGTGTAGCTGCCAGCCAGATGTAGATTACAGCAAGACATCATATCACACCTCATAGATTCCCTCTCTCCCGAAAGCATCTGCCACCCATTTGCTGGTCATGGTCGCGGCCATGAGGGGGACGATGTACTCCAGCCCGCCCGTGAGCTCAAACATGATGACTACCAGCGACACCGTCATACGAGTCACTCCACCTAGAGAGAGATGTGCAGAGATTAAAGGTCAGAATACCCTTGAGAGGATGTCCACAGATGACTCAAACATGACTCATGGGAGCCGCTGATTCATCTGATGAAAGCATGAAGAGGAGACGACAACGCAAAATTTAAGTGATACAAATCAGTTAAGATAAAACAGTCATAACAGCATTGATATGACCATCCATAGAGCTGGGGTATCTTCTCTCCTTCATCTAAACTACTGGCTACAGAAAACTGGGGGTGACAGACTTTCAAAGTGAACAATGTATATCCATCCTTCTGCTCATTGCTCTGTAAGAACTGGAGATGATTATCTTAATTTCCTCAGAACTGCTCCCTGGTGTTTGTTGGTCTTCAGATGTCGTTCAGCAGGAGGATTAATTTAAGGATTATTTATTAGATAGTCCAGTTTTGTGTAACAGAGTTGTGTCTCGTTTTACAATCAAGAAGCTCAAAATTCATTCACAGAGTATAAAATTATTCAGTTGATCTGATGCTGTACAATAACAGCAATAGCTGCTTAAGAGGCACTTCACATCATTCATCTACAAAAGTATAAATTTTGGCTATAATGTGAGATTATGTTACAGAAAAAGAGAAGATTTATTCAATCTGGGACAGGACTTGGCTTTGGTGAGCTCACATAAAGCAAAAACGTCAGGATATGAAAGTATATAAATAAGTATTCTCACGGGGTAGCTGTTAGCAGCCATGATGTATTATACACATACCATTACAGTGTGTGGTGGACAAGAATAATAAGAGCACATTTCTAATTTAGGAGTTAAGGATACAAATGGCCTTTGGGTGAGTAGTATTGGAGGTTTTTTTTTTTTTGTTTTGTTTTTTTTTTTAAAGAATTTATGAGGAAATTACAAACAGAGCAACACATACTGTAGTAAACTGGATAAGATATCTGCTTTCTTTTGCTAAATCAGATGAGATCAACTTGTTTCTGAAACTGATTGTTTTTGGCAACTTATATTAAAAGCTATTCAAAGGCTATTGTAAAGCACGTTGTGTACTTAAACCGGTGAAAGCTAAGACAGATATATCAGTGACATATTTCACAAATAAAAGATCGACCAGATGTACTGGGTGGATGAATCTGGCTTGTTACCCCGATGGTCCTGAATACTTTAAAGCCTCTCCTCATGGTAGGAATTTAACACGCTCGTGTTCTTACACTAAACACCAGCTATCTGTTTTCTGTGCTGTGACAAAGGAACATGGGGTAAAGGTAGACATCTCTCATCATACTTTAACACTTCAAAGGTTTGCTACCCATAACAAGGAATGAGAACAGTTAACTCTGTTTTAGTTGGCATGCGGTGATACTTAATTTGACACAGCCTTTTCAACAATGTGTCCATTTCACTCTGGCCTATACCATCTATAGGTTTTCCGCTCCCAAAAGCCTTTCCTTTTCTGCTGCGATAGTTAAAACCATGTTTGCACCTTCATTGTTAGACAGAGCCTTTTGTATGTCTTAAGAGTGGGATCCTTTCACTGCAGGACCTCTATGTAAACAATAATTTTGCTTCCTTTGACCAACTGATGATCGTAGTTGCAGTTAAGAAACTTCATAGCCTCACATTCTGACTGCTGCTCTTTATAACCCCCCACATCTCTGTGAGATATTTTCAAACTGGGGATAAATTCATAGCAGATTATGGGAAGGATATACAACCTGCTCAATCTATACAATTCAACAGTTTTAGATCATCTGAAAAATAAATGGGAAGGTTTAAATATGTATTGATTGATTGATGTACAGAAACTATACAATCTACAGGCAGCCACTTCCTTAAAAATATGATTTAATTAATAGAAAGAAGGGATTGATTAAAAATTGAAAAGGTAATAATACTATAAATTATTATTTTCCTTAAACAAATTTGAAAAAAAGTTCTGTTCCCAATAGAAATTAACTTCATTGAATAACTATAAAAATGAGTAAATGTTGGAGGTCTCACTGAAATAAAGCTAAAGGAAACATAATGGATAAAATCCATCCATCCATTCATTGATGCATCATCTATAACCTCTTGTCCATGCAGGAAATACTCAATGAAAATACAATGATTTTCTGTTTTCTATGAATGCTCTGCAGGATGATGATGATGAACAAAGGTTGCTTATTTAATACCACAATTTAAAACGAGTGTAAGGTCTCTCTTCATCCAGCGATCTGAGACCATTTAACTGAGTCTGGGAGCCAACTGTGTAGAGTGGTCCAGACATTCTTCTCCCCACCCACATCCATCTGCTCCCCGGGCACCCCAAGACATTCCTCAGTCAGACTGAACATGTAATCTTGATCCCTCTGGCGTGTTTCTGTTTGTATGTGCTAAGAATACCACCACAAAAGAGGCATGCGTGAAATATCTTGACCAAGATGTCCAAACAACCGTCTGCATCCTTTCATCTACTCCAGGCTGCTTCTAATCTCCTTCTGGTCCTCACACCCCATTTGGGTTGTTTGGGTGTTTGCAGTTATATCCCTGGTGACTTGTAAATCAAGAGCTTCACCCTGAGGATAATCTCTGTCTTTTTTTTTTTTTTTGTTATTATACACCACCCATCTTGAAAGTGACTCATGTCTCACCTAAACATGCAGCGGCTCCCACCATAGCGTAGAGCCCTGGAGTGATGCAGTCGGCGCCCTGCGAGCACCACCCTTTAAAGATGATCGAGTCATGGTTGTAGTAGGCCAGTTGCTCCATGCCAACGCCCAGCAGTCTGCCGGCGATGGCCCCGACGGCCATACTGGGGATGAAAAGGCCAGAGGGAACCTGGAGGGAAGAGAGGAGGGAGAGGAGAGCACAACAAGATGGGTGATGATGTATCTATTAGACAGTGCTGCTTAGCAAAGTAATAACATCTTATAGGCTTTACTGGAAGTAAAACTAACTGGTCTCAAAGTGGGTCATTGCGGAGGAAACTGTGGACGTTATTAAATCCAAAAGATGAACACACAATGACTCTTGTCAGCAAAGTACACTGTCTGTGTGTTACACTGTCACCTCTGTTCTCATGTCAGCTTAACAGTATTAATAATGCTTTCCCTCCAACCCTTGTTTTTCATTATCCTTACAGACAAAGATGTCCTCATCCTGTCGAGTCATGTTTGGATGGAGACTATTTTCGCTAAGATCAATGTGCAGATGGATGTTCAGCCAAAATGCAGTGCACCGTGGCTAAGTTTAATAAAGTGACTGTGGCTTTGTCTTTTTTAATCAGCACGTGAAGCCCGCAGACATTTATTTTTCCTAATAATCTGATCCTTCCAGCAAATCCTGTGATAGTGAGTCACATTGCTATGACTCAGTGCATGAAAACACGCAAAAGGTTCAAATACATGACATCTTGCCATGGAAACGGGCAAGAAAAGACAGTGAAGGTTGGTTCCAAGTCTGGTTCCAGTCACATCTGAGACAGCTGCTTGTGTAGTAACTTCACACTCAGAGTTCACAGAGAACAGTGCGATCGTAACCAAAGCCAACATCAGCCAGAAATGCGAGTGAGTGCGACACCTGCATTGCTCGACTTGTAACGTTTGTGCGTGTGTGTGTGTGCGTGTGTGCGTCTCAACCAACCTTCATGCCAAAGGTAATCACAGTGATCATCATCTTGAAGACTAAGGCTAGGGCCAGCTGCCACAGAGCGGTGTAAAGGCCTTGTCCCGCAGGCCGATCTGCGAGGCTGTTGCCTACACCCGTTTCTGATGTGTTGGCCGGCTGGAGGTGTGTGTGGAGAGATGAAAGATGAACAGAGACAAAGAGAGAAATAGAGGAACAGAGGGTGGGCACAGGCAGAAAGGCAGACAAATTAAGTCATGGAGGGGGGCTAAACATTATGACAAACTACAACAACAAAAAACTTGCTCTCTCTTTCTCTACACAAACAGATATAGTGACTCCCTCACACACAACAAGCCAACCTGCAGGTAGCCACAGAGCTGAGAGGAGTCGAGTAGGGAGCAGTCGTTAAACAGCTCGGAGATGAGCTCGGCTCCACTCATCCTGGTGTAACTGTTTGGATAGGCGAGCAAGGCGGTCACCGCGGCAACGACCAACACCTCAATGACAGGGTAGTGACCGAGTCGAGTGGTTTTGCCTGGATACAGTAAAGAGAATATAATTTATAGGTGAAGCAGGGTTAGGATGACAGATCTGTTCTCAGTCAGCATGTTAAGACGCCACCAATAACATCAGCACTCACGTCTCCTGCACCAGGCAATGTTGGCCTTAATGAACAGCGCCCCCCAGAGGCCTCCAAATATCCCCAGTAGGATAAAAGGGACCAGCTCCACCAGGTGCCACGGGGCATGAAACTCCACGTAGAACAGCACCAGGCGGCTGTTTCCAAATGGGTTGATGGAGTGCAGGGTGAAGGCTGCGACCAGAGCAGCGAAAAAGGAGCGCCACAGAGTCTTCAGAGGGAAGTAATAACTCACCTGGAGGAAACAGAGAAAGGGGGGGTTGATGATGAAAGTGAAATACGTGGACACAAATCTACCAATTGGAATATTCACAATGGGAGTAATTAAAAAAAAATGGAGACTAAACGGTACATGAAATCAACAATTAGATGCTTAGTCCTTTCAATTTTTAATTTCTTGAGGCAGCACTGTGAAAGTTTAAGGTCCAACCATATATGGCCAAAAAGCCCTCGGAAAAAGTCCCAATATCCTCATCCAACAGCACCCTGGGAGTTTTACTTAGCATGGATTACAAAGCTGCCAAGGAGCAAACACTTTTCTATGGTTTGCCTTGACTCAGGTGCCAGTGCTGTGAGGTTTCCAGCTCAAATGACTTGTTCAAAAAAAAAAAAAAAAAAAAAAAAAGGAACTGGAGAGCAATTAAAATCTGTTCAGATCCATTTTGTTATCTGGTAGTGATTAAAATAACCTCTGATGGAGGAAGCACTAGAAAATTGGACTCTATTGGATCCTGGTTTGCGTGCTTAGCTGTAAAGAAATCTATTTAGCTTTTAAAAATGCTGTAGGCTTTTGGTCTCGTGTTGCAGCAGAGATCATCTGCCGTTATCTGAGATGACAACATCAGTCCAGACAGACACAGAGCAGCAGGAAAGCAGTCGGTAAAGAACTGTGCTCACTTCTTCCAGGCTGAACAGGACTCCTCCTATGGGGGCACCGAAAGCCACAGACACACCAACCGCTGCTGCTGCTGATAACACCTACACAAAGGAAAGAAAAGGCATCAGATTTAAGTTGTGTTACAATAAACTGAAACATGTTTCTATAACAGGAGTTTATTATCTTATTGTGTGTATGTAGAAACATTTGATTTTAATCAGCTAAGGATTTAAGTTACCACATGACTGATTGGAAAGAATTCATTTGGTCTTACGATCAGTGGGTGAGTCAGTTTTTGTTTGTGTGGTTTCTACTAACACAATCAAATCTCTTTACTGCTGCATGAAAATTTGTTTTATTAAACTGTAGATTAACAGCTGAGTTAGAACAGACCAGTGCTTTTTGTGATAAAGTTTGAGAGCTTTTCATTGGCCAACGAATAGAACCACTCTCTCGTTCTCCCTCTTCTGCTCTCTTTCTCCCCTTATCCGTCTATTCCAGGGTTGAGGCATTTTACATTAACATTCAATAGAAAAGAGGAACATGAGGAGCAGAGAGGAAGCTCACACTAGCAGACCACTTAGAGCGAAATCTCCTCTCCACGCGGTCCCCATCCTGTCCTCCATTGTCCCAAATGTTGGTCTTTTCGTTTTTTGGTTTGGTTCAGGTTAAGATGTTATCAGGCAGTTTACAGGGTTTGCTGACAGCGACGGCCCGCGGCGTCGTTGGCTCAGCAGACTTCCTACCTTCTGTTCTTTTTGGCTGGGATCTCCACCTTCTCTTCAATTCGTTTCTTTAGTGGTAAAAATAAAAATTCATTACTTTTCTTTGAATCCTGTTTTGGCGTCGTTTATATGTTTGGGCGTCCAGTTGAGCCTATTGCATGTTTGAGGAGGTCGTAATATTTACAACAGAGGAAAACAGAAAAAGCAGCTTCTTCACAGCTGGAGAAGCTGGAGACGTGAATAAAGGTATTTTTATTACGAATATTCTTGACTTTTTTTCTCTCTCTGTTGCTTCTTTTTTGACACAGATGCTGCACATTTCCTACCAGGACTACTTATTGAACATCAGCATCTGTCATGCTACTACACAAACTTGAGCCCCTAACCTGCAATAACATCCCTGCTTACTGATCACCTCATTTAGAGCCTACCTCTCGCCGCTTGGCCTCGTTCTTGCGGTATTTGGTGAACAGATGACACAGTATATTAGCGCAGCAGCACGCCACGTGCACCAGAGGGCCCTCCTTTCCTAAACTGAGCCCGGAGGAGACGGCTAAGACCAGGGTGATGGTCTTGATGATGAGGGTCCACTTCCCCAGGTAGCCACGGATGATGAAGCCACTCAGGATGGTTTTAATCTGGGAGGGAGACAGATGGCGAGAAAAAAAAAAAAAAAAGAGTGTTTGTGTGCGCATGGATTAGTTTGTGTGTGTAGAGGGGATCATGGTGTGTTTGCACTCATGTGTCTGTTTATGCTGGGGAGGGATTGGTTTAGATATGCCTGTGTGAGGGTATAACCGAGAGAGCGAGAGAGAGAGAGTAAGCATTGATAGAAGGGAAGGAGCGAAAGTGAGGTTTGTGCTCTGGATATTTTTCTTTTCAATAAGCAGTTAATCTGGTGTGAGGCTGCTGACCACTGTCTGACCTGACAGTGACGAGACTTGTTCGGAGAACAGGACTCAAGTTGCACGAAATGAAGGAAGTTCTTCATTTGGAGGCAGGAGTGAGAAGGAGGGCGCTTGTGTGTGCAGGGAGCTGTGTTTATGTGTTTAGATCTGTATATATGAAATGAGCGAATCAGTTTGGATGCGTTTGTGCTTTTACAATCCCCGGAAAATGAGTCAAAGAAACAGAGAAGAAAAAGTAAACACTGACAAACAAGTGGCAGAGAGATGGATGTTCATAAATCAAAGGAAAAATATGTAATAGGGACAGGAACAGACAAGTAGCAGGACTGATCTACAGAATGAGTTTAACAGTAAACAGAGCTAAAGCAATAATGTGGAGATCAGAAGCTGTTGTCGTTTTGATTACAACTGAATTGAAGCAGCATTAGAAACAAAAGCAATGAAAGAAAAGCAAATATTTATTTCTGTGGCTTTTACTCAGGCATCAAAAGAAATATAACCTGCAAGAATAATTATACGTAATTACATGCAGATACAAAACCTGTTGAAATCCTGTCCATGAACAAACATGTAAAACTAAAGCAAACACTGTCATCGGGAGGAGAAAGGAGGAGAAAAAAAAAAAAGAAATACCAGCTGTTTAAAGTGGAGTCTCACCTCTGGGATTCCTGAGCCACATGCGTATGGGGCAAAGGCTCTGACCAGCGTGACAGCCAGGAAGGAGAAGAGCAAAGCCCAGAAAATGTACATCAGATAGTTCACAATGTAGGCGAACGCACCCTGCAGGGGACACAAAGACACACACACAAACACAGAGTAGATATATATGATTTCTCAAAAGTTAGAAATCATAAACATCAACTTTGTATCATTCATCCTTGCTGATCACTGCAGTTATTCTGTGTGATGACAGCTTACAACCAGCAGACGGAGCCAAAGCACCATGACAACAGTTCTGCCTGAGGACTGTGAGTGTGTGTTTAATGAGCATGATACTTGTGGTTGAGAGAGAGGATGACTATTTGAAAATAGTCGTCTATGAAGAGTGCAAATTATTTTCATTATCATTTTCTTCTACCTCTGACGTCCCCGTTATGAGCTCAGCCCAGCTCTGCCATTGTGGACACTGGTCCCTGTCCTGGAACGTGGCGTCGTTGGACGTCCAGCAGCAGTGCTCGTGGTTGAACCAGAAGCCGATGAGACACACGCCGCCTTTCATGTCCGTCAGCCAGTGAGCTGCGATGTCGATGCCGCCGGCCAGCGCACCTGGAGGCAGGAGGAAGAGAGCGAGAAGGTTCTCACTCCATTCAAACACGACGGAGGCTGATTTTTTTAGTTTAATTCTGACTATGTGGCTGAAGATGTGATGCAAACATCCACATCGAATTCTGCCCAATGTCTCAACTTTTTTTGCTTACCTTGCAAAAAAACAGCTAAAAGGGACAGAAGATTACCTGCCAGGCTAATAAACACATACATTTTCTGTATAAATATGTCATCCTGCTTATTTTCAGTGCCAGGCTTGGGCTATTTTGTAGCTCTACACCTGCTGCCTGTCACCACATGGGAATTAACTTTCAGCTGATTCAGGCAGTACAGAAACGAGAGGAAAGGTATAAACAGCACTCGTTTTGTCACAAGTTTTGTCTTTGAGAAGCCGTGAAGTAAATCTTATTAACACATGTTACTATATCTGTTTCCATGAACAGATTCTGACTCCATTTGAAGCAGCCACTGTCTGAATGTTACATGTCACATACTTTAGAGATAAGACGCACACCATAAGGTAGACAGATGGGCTTTGATATTGTTTATTTTTCATTGATCTGTGCCAGTGTAGCAGTGTAAATTTGTCATCATAGTTGATGTGAAATTGGTGAAACTAATTGTGCTGTAAATTTTAGGACCAAACAAATCTGATATGAAGCTGTACAGATAGCTTACACAGGGGGGGTACAAACCCAGGACCTTCTTGCTATGAGGCGACAGTGCCCAAAATATAGATTAAAGAAATATTCTGTGTGTTTGTGTGTGCATGTGTGTGGAGTACCTGACATGAGTCCCACCAGCAGCATGAGCAGCCATCCAGAGAAGGCATCACTGACGCTGTGCAGCAGAGCCACGGTCGACTGTCTGCTCTTGTTGGTGATCTGCACAGACACACAGGCGAAGGGATCAATGTCAGAAAGTAATCAGCACCAACATTACGTTGCTCCAGTTGCTCATATCCTGTGTTAAATTACATTATACATACATATTATCACTGATACCTTATATAAATGTTGCTGCTTCAGTGCTAAAACAAAGTTGCATGTCAGCACATTGCTCTCAGGTTTTGTAGTTTATATGGCTTTTTAAAGTTTTGGTAATTTTCTTTTTTATGCACATTGTGCTCTTTCCTGTGCTGCTGTAACACTTTAATTTCCTACAGGCCTCAGTGAAGTGTCTCATCTATCAGGCTTTGAAAGTGGGCCACAAAGGCTAAACACATCCACTACTTCAGCTACTTTAAAGAAGGCACATCATTAATTCTCCATTTCCGTTTCCATGTTCACAACATGTGGTGCAACACATAAAATTAAACAGCGTGGAGAGCATGATGCCACTTTGTTTGAGTGACCACAAACCCTTCCTTTCTGTGTAGTGTTTTCAGGCACATGTAGTTTCACATGAAGAGCTTTGTGATAGTGGCTTCTTTCTTCAGAACAATGAATATTTGCCGTTCCCTAGAAACGCTCAATGCTCATCTTCATACCTCTCTGTGTCGGTCACGGTCCTTGCTCTTCTCCCTCACCCAGTCGATGGTGTTGAAGTCTTCGTAGGTGCCCACCCCGGGCAGTGGGTCCTCCAGAGGGTCCACAAGCTTAGCGGGGCCAGTACCGTTCATGCTGGCTGCTCTGCTGTTGCTATTGCTGCTGCTGCTAGCGTACTCCTCGTAACCCCCTGGGAACGAGGAAGGGGGAGGGAGGGAGAGAAAGAGAGAGAGAGAAAGAGAAACACACAAAATCATCACACACAGACAACAGCCCCTTGTTTGCTACCACATTATTCTTCCCTTGTCATTTTATGCTGTGTGTTCAATTGTTTCAGAGTTGCTCAAATTGTCTTATTGAAATCACTTTTTTAACTTTGATGCTTTTATTTTGTTTACTTATGTTTGGTCAGAACACAGTTTTAGATGAGCAGTACACACAGTCCATTTCCCTTCATATATGCTATGTTTATTTTGATCTGCAGTTGTGTGTGACACAATTTCTACACATTTTAAACACACATCTAATATCTAGTTTAATACCAAAGACTGGACATGGTTGGCATTCGGCTGCAGAGGAGGCGAGTGCCAGGTGAGTTGACTGATCAGCTGCTTGCAGCAGTGTTTTCTATTGAGACAGTGGTTTTCAAATTGTCTTTATCCATCACAAAAAACATGAATGAACAGTGTTGGATGTGCAGTCATACTATAGAAAATCAATAACCTTGAGTTCACAGTTCGATACATCTAAAATTCATACACTTTACCAGTATGAGCCTTTATGAGAGGAATAGAAATTTACAAGAGCAGGCACTGTTCTCTAAAAAATGTCAGCAGCAGAAATATGGTACCCAGACCCCAGCTGAAATCCAGCTCATCCAACAATATGCGCACGCACGCACACACACACACACACAAGCCTGTGCCAAAGTGCTAGCAGTAGCAATCCTACACACAATAGTGTATCAATGAGCATTTGGAGGGAAAAAAATGATTGTCTCCGGCTGCATACTTTGTAGTGGCTCACAATGAAAGAGCTTTAGTACGTGGCAAAGTCTGAGCTGCAGTCAATACAAAATCCCAGACAGCAGCAGCCAATCAAAAGCAGCGCTTGACAGAAACAGGAAACAGGAAACAACAACCAACCACCAACCACAGAGCTAAGTCTTTAGAAGAGTCATTGATGAATTAGAACAAAAGTCAGAAATGAAGTCAAGTATATTAAATGAGTATTTATGAAAGACATAATTTGAAAGTAATTAATGGAGAAGGAGGTGGTCACAGACTTCCTGTGCGAAGAAACAGATGTTTCACATTTCACTCAGGTGCAGAAATGAACAGTGGCTGCCATCATTCAGGATTCTTTCACGTTTTCTACTTTAATATGAAGAAATGTGCATCATCATCTTCACTTCACATACATAAGTCACATTTTTAACATGACACTGAGGGAGGAGATGGTTGCCCTGCATTTATAAATAAGGAAGCATTTGTACACCTGAGCCGACAAGTTAGACTGGTTTTAGACATGCGTTCGCTTCAAGAATGTCCTGGGTGAATGAATAAAATGCTCTATCACTCTCTCTCTCTCTCTCTCACACACTCACACACAAAAGAAAACCGGTCTCACAAGATCAACCATTCACTATTCCAAGTACCTTAAAGTTACAGCATTTTTAAAAGATGAAATACTTACTAGAGTATTGCTGAATTGTGTTCTTACTCCTGCAGATAACTGGACAAACATTAACAATCTTCCATTACAGAGTCATGAAAGCTTGATGTGTGGGATATATGATATCTGTTGTGAATTGTGCATAAGCAGCAAACTCAGTGATTGCAGAAGCACAACCTACAGTAGTTGTTTTGTTTTTTTTTAACTGGAAGACAGGGAAGTCAGAGTAAATTGCAACACAAAATAATAAGTACCAGTTCCCCATAAAGTCATTCCTGTGTAAAATGCTATATTTCTAAATACATATGCCCAAAATCCCAGTACAATGTGCTAGAGCAGCTGGGGGTTAAAGTGCCTTGCTCACAGGTACCCTGACAGTATCTCATGTGACTCCAGGTGACAAAACATGTTTATCTCTTAGCCAGGTCATTCAGTCTTTAGGTTATAAAATTGTTTAGTTATGCAACACATCACTGTCTACTAAAAAGACAAGGAGTCAGCTGATGGTAATAAAAAATATAATGTAACACAACCGGGGCCTCAATAACACAACAATAATCACACTTTGTCAGCACTTCAAAAAACAAAGTGACACAATGGTTTAAATTTGTTAGTGAGTGTAAGGAACGAATGGACGGAAAATCTTTAAGCCTTTTTGGGAGCGGACGTCCACCAACAGTTCACACTTAGAGATGACAGTACAAATGTCAGGATTCAGTAAATTTTCTTTAAACTCGATTGAAAACCTGCTTTTAAATAAAACAGTCACGTTGCCAAACCCTATTTGATCTTCACAATCATACAATATGAGCCATACTATATCCATAGAGTAAATGACAACCACAGTCAAACAGAAGAAATCTGATTTTATAAATAAACCTTTTAACTCAATATGTTAAATCATTTTTCTTGTCCTTTTCCTCCATGGATACCTAATGGAAACTTTTATCTGCTCATTGTGTACTTAATAAGGAGTTTTAAGCAGACATTTACAGTTTTATTAAAATATAATAATATGATGCAATAAGATTTTATGTGCGAGCAATTACATGACATGAATTTATTATGAGACTCTTGCTGAAGGACAAAAACCATAAAAATGTTTGTGTCCTTTTTACCTCTGCAGAGGATGTTATGTTATCAGTGTTTGTTTACTTGTCAGCAGGATTACACAAAAATGGCCGAAATCATTTGCACTGAACTTCATGGAAGAAGGGGTCATGGGACCAGGAAGAGTCCAGTCAATCTTAGGGTAGATTTTGGAGCTGGGTCACTTACTATTAATTAGACTGTTTTTCCTCAGAAGTCTGGTGTATGTTGTGTGACACTGGCTATGGGCTGAGCTCTTTGAGCTGGATTTGCCCCATTAAAAACTCAACAGCTGTGACTGACCCTCTCACCTTCTTAATGACAGCCACAACAAAGCGGCTGAGCGAGGCCTTCAGAAATAACCCAAACACACTTTAAAAGAACAACACGAACAGGGCTTTGTGATTTACAAGTCACTTAATCACGTGATGCAAGGACACACATTAACATAAGCAGGCGAACAAACAAAGAGAATTCAAAGTATTGCAACCAAACAGCTGTTAATATTCACTACATTAACCAGACTTAAAAAAAAGCAGAGACAACAAAAGAAAACAAGTGGAGATGTTATGAGTTTGACCTCAGCTGTAAAATCCCACTGAATGGGAAAAGACATTTGACCTCTAGTGTGAAGGAAATGGGAAATACATACACGCACACACACACACACACACACACACACACACACACACACACACACACAGGCAAGTCAGCAACAAAACACTCAGTTTCTCTCATGCAAGCTGCAGCACACAAACATTAACCACACGCCTGATGGGCAGTAAATGGTCTTAATGACTAAACTGCACGCCGCTAAAGTTAAAAGGTTTCAGCAAAAACAATAAAGCCACTTTCTGTCATAAAACTTAACACAATTGAAACACATGTTAAAGCAGACACATGACACACATACAGACTCGTCTTCCTTCGAATCCCTGACCACTGACTTCTCAATTTTGACAGCATACAAGCACAGTACAGTGAAAGCTGCTCTTCACACTCTTCCTCACTTACCGTTTTCGACTAGCTCCTCCTCATCCAGCTGCTTAGTCCAGAACTCCCACACCATCTCTTACTCCTGGACCCAAACCTCCATCCCTCCCCAAACTCAGTATCCAGAGCCAACGTTACAAATCAAACTGGGAATCTCTTTCCTCCTCCTGAACTCTAAGAAGTGGACTCCAGCAGAGCCTTCCCACAAAGCTTTGAAGATGAGTAATGATTGGTTGATAAGTAGTCTGTTAAGTAGATAATGACTTGCTGCACTGGTGGGAACTTGTTTTAATAGGCTGAGAGTGTTTATGAGCTCCCCCTGATTGGCCCCTGAATCCCTGTGTGAAAATGACGTAATGTGTTTATAAGGTCCTTGACCTTTTGAATCCCGCAGGACGGCTGATGGCCATCAGGAAGAGAGGTTGTATGATACACAGTGCACTGCGACAGGGTCAGGTTGTGAGTCCATTTTCCATTCTATTCAGTCCATTCATGGAGCAAAAGCCTTGTATTTTATAAATACCAAACACTGAAAAGCTCTGATAAGGAGAACTGTGAAAGAAGTCTGAAAAAGCAGATGTAATATTTGAAAAGGGAGACACATATATCTCACAAAAGAGGTGGCAGGGCACAGTTAAACAAACTAAAATGCACTCCAAGTCCTAGGATTAAATTCTGTTAACAGGCCAGGTGGCTGCTGAAGGGGTCCAGCCGGGGTTTAAATCCAACCCGGGACCCTTGTTGCATGTCATCCCGTCTCACTCCCACAACAGAAATTAAAGACAAAAATCAAAATAACATGTTTTTAATATTTCATTTCATTAGATCCTGAATTCAGACTTTAGTGGAGACATATCCTCTCACACAAAAGTCTGAGTCACAGCCTCATGAGATAAACAATACTGTATATTTAAAGTAGATAGACCAAAACCACAGTCAAATTCCTCTGACAGTGGTGACTGCTCGCATTGAAAAGCTGGTGCTGGACTCAGTCGGCAGTTAATCTGCTCATAACTTTCTGTCTAATGCTTTGGTTTTCTTAAGAGTAACAAAGTCCACAGACAAAGACAGTTTCGTAGTAAAAATTGCATTTCTGCACAGAAAAGGGTGACGTGATTTCACTTGTAATTTGAGACAGAAGGAAAAAAAAAACATGTCTATTTGACCCGTTGAGATGTGAAAATGAATGAAACAGGTTCTTTCAGTGGACTGTAGAAAGGACAAGAAGGGTTTCTGGCACAGCTTCATCTTTTTGAAAAGAGCACAAAGAGAGGAAACTGTCAGAGTCACAACTCATGCAACATTTGTACTAAGAGGGACTTTACTGTGGCATGCTCCAGTTTGTAGTCTTGGGGGCAAAATGTGTTTTTCTCAACATGACAAATTCAGGGAAATAAAAGTGGTAAGTCAAACAGTAATTTGTCCCATGTGGGTATGAGACTCAAGAGTTTCCTTTAACATTTCAGTCAAGCATGAAGGGAGTTGAGTAGGATCATGCATCACACATGCACAGAACGAGAGGCAGGTACACACAGGGCGGGTGGCGACTCGTCACAAAGTTCACAAACAAACACAAGTGTTAACTACTGAGCAAATTGTGCTGCAAATTTAAGGAACAAATGAGTCAGCTGAAGATGTTGCAGTACAAAAACATAGCATAGATACAACCAAACAGACGCACAAGAGTCCTGTCGAGGCAAAAGGGACCAACATGCAAACTGATCCCGTGTCAACAGCAAAATGGGTCAACAACAGAGTCCCGGCAAGAGATGTCATACTGAGCTTTGCACTCGCTGCGTCTGTGTGTGCGTGATTTTATCGTGAAGGGGCCAAACATGACTATAAGCTTACATTTCCACAGAAGAAGCAACATCCTTAATTCCTTACAAAAAACAAGAAAATTCAACACATACTCTTTGTCATATGACCACCGCACTGTCTGCCAAAACCTACACAGTGTGTTATCTACTGCAGAGGGATATGCAAACACACACACACACACACATGAAAAAAAGGCTGAAAGTAAGACAGTCACAGTCACAGACACACACACACACAGACACAGTCTCCAGCAAGGGTTTGAACTTTGAACTCCTGAGGTCTGGTTGCCATGGGAATTGGCATTTCATGTGACCCCTGTGGCGCTTGGAGACTACAAACGAGCATCTCTGGGACATGTCGCCATTGTTGAGTGATGTTAATTTGAAAAGTGGAAGATTTTAAAATCATATTTACTGGCCCAGAGGAAATTGAATAAAGAAGGGAATGTGTGTCCCTGCAGTTGATTCGATTAATTTTCAGAAAGGTTTCCACATGCTGGAAAGAGACTTTAAATACCATATGACGCAACAGTCCTGCTGGGGGACAGAGAGATCAGCTTCATAGGAATCTGTCTCAGATGTTACAAGAACGGAAGCAAAGGAGGTTCTTCTGAGGATTTTTGTCAACGGTGTTTTGTTGGACAGATCTGAAAAACTTCAATACAGATAAAAATTAAAGTATCTGCAGCCTAATGCCTTGTTGTTCATGTTCTAATTAGAGCTGAAACAATTATCAATCCCCTGGTCAAAGAAGATTTTCTGGTTCCAGCTTCTCTAAAGTGAAGGTTTGCTGATTTTTAACCTCACGTAAACTGGGACTCTTTGACTTTCAGACTAGTTTGTCGCATGAAAACAGATTTGGTAACATTAGCTGGGATTTTATGAAATGTGTTCAGCATTTAACTTTATTCTGATATTTCATACATTGATAATGAAATAATCTAGAAAACAATTGAGAGGTGAATGTATAGGTGATTTGCAGCCTTATTTTATACAGTTGCCTGTTAGAGCTGAATAACCCTTGTTGTCACTGCTAACTCAACGCGCTTTAAGAGGACTTAACCTTTAACTAATCCACAGAAGCATCTTGAGGTTTACCAGTGAGTCTGTGGTTGGCACTGGCAGCCCCTAACTGTACGAATGTGGAGAAGGGTGCTGCAGTAAAAGGAAGACAATGTGAGTGCAGGAAATCCCTTCTTCCTCGTGGATATAATAGGCAAAGCCATGACCGATTTGACAGCTGTTCATGCCTTTCAAAATGTCCCCGGGTGACCTCTACTCGACCCACATTCTGCACAAAGCAGTGTTGTGGACCAAGTCGTAAAACATCCCATAAGAGAAAAAAAAAAAAAAAAAAAAAGGCTGGGATAACCACAGGTCAATGTTTAATTTCACAGCATTTTGATCTTTTAAAAATCTGTTCAACGTTCCTCACGTCAAAAACCTTCCTTTTTATTCATCTGAACATTCACTCACCTCTTATCAATTGTCACCGTCCCCCTTTCCCGTTCAACCCATTCCACACAGTCAGACACACTGTACCCAGAGCTGTGACTCATTCCCCTGTCAATCATTATATATTGTTTGCACCACCAGTTAAAGCGCTGACAGCCTCACTAAAACAGCAGCACTGTAGTCAATATACTTTGCAATAAAAAAAAAAGATTATTGGCAACAATAACAATCCCCACCTGTGATAAACCAGAGCACTGGATAACAACAAATTTGTGGCAGTAAAAAGACCAATGTATGCAATCAAGATATAAAAGCGGCTCGTAATAAAACCAAGAAAAGTAAATAGACAACATTAAAGTTAACATGGCAATTTACAGATAGAGTGAGCGAAGTTAAGCGAGGCTGGTATACAACAAATACTGTAGTAAGAGTCTCATTCACGGTGTGTTGCTTTTTGCTTTGTCATCTTGGTGGGAAAAATCACAGTCACACACTTAAGCAGTTCCTAAGGGTCATATGTTGTATAAAGTGAGATGTCCATGTCTTTTTCGATTATAAAGCAGGTCTAGGTTCTATATAAACACTGTGAAAGTGTCAAAGTGCTAAGTCCACAGAGAAATGCACATAGCCTGTATTCAGAAACTGAGCCATAAAACAAGCCATCAGGATTACTGTAATTTAGTGATGTCACAACAAAGCATAAGCCTGAAGCCTAGACCACCTGGACTCACCATCCAACTATGCAGGATTTGGTTTCTCTGAGAGTTTACCTGAAATCTACTATATTTTAGTTTGATCACTCAGAAAACAGTCTGAAGTCTGAACAGTCAGAAGGACGGGCCTCTCTTCTGATTGGCTGAGTGTTTTCTGTTCCTGCTAAAACTCCAGATTGAAAACTACACTGCGTTTTAACTGTGTTTTCATAGTTTTAACACGAGGTACTGAAACAAGATGTATCCGTTTCAAGATTCAGGCTGCAGCTCTTCAGCTATCTCTTCATCTGTTTCCTCTTGTCAATTAGACATTACTCAGATGATGAGGGTCAAGTGGCGTCAGCAGTCAAGAGTTTTAAATGTTGACTGGTTAGATATTATCAGAAAATGATGGTGCAGTAATGACACTGGAGAAAAACGGCGCGGATAACTTTCAGGTCAAGTGTTAAGTGTTTTAACACCAATAAATGTCCGCGCTAATAACGGCACATCAGTTAACAGCTGTAATACAAGATGCCTATTTGCTCCTGTGCCTGTCTGCGGTCTCAGCTCAGAGTCTGGTCTAAATGCATTTTTTGCTGTTATCGAGTGCCGTTATCACATAGTTTCTGTTGTTGTGTCCTACATAATAATACAGGGAGCAAAGTTAAACAGCAGGGACAAGTAGCAACATGCTCACTTTCCTTAGAGAGCAGAGGATTTTATGGGAAAGCTGGTCTCTCTTTTGGTAATATGAAAACAATCACAATTCACACAATGTCAACTGTCGCGATGTATATAAAAGTATATAAAAACTTGTGTCATACTGCGAATACTCTGCAGCAAGGTGGTCAACAGAGGGATCACAGGGCCTTGATATTAATTCCTCCTGAGCCACCTTCAGACATCAGAGATAAGAACGCTGCTGAGTAACTTTAATGATCAATTCTGCGCCATGGCGAGTGAAATTAAGCAAACCTCTCAACCAAAAGCCTCCTGATTTCCCCAGAGCCTGACACATAATTATATAATCAGTCTTGAGGTCGTGGAGCAAAGCACTACTGTCTGACGGAAACGTTACTACAGCTGTTTTGCTGATTCTTGTGCTTCTGTCTGAGCTGAATCTCAACAGACTCGCTCTGTGGCTTCTGATTTTCTTTCACAACCCGCTGTGTAATTTTAAAAATACATGGCTGACAGTTTGAAAACAAGGCTGCGTTTCTTCTCGATAAAAAAGCTGACACAGTGGTGGAGCTCAACAGCAGCAGCCACAGCCACAGAGAAAATCTCATCCCCGACTTCCTTCCTGTTGGCTCAGTCTTATCTCTCGGTTTCAATTAGACACGATGATGGTGAAGTCACAGTGACATCAGTAGTAACTAGTCAGAACTGGGCTCACTGGCTGGCAATGCTTTTTTTCTGGGGAATATAAATCCTCGTCTGATGATGGCTATTAGCCACATCACAATGACATCAGCAACAACTTGGTTCAATCACCGATACTGCATTTTTTGATTTTAATTTCCTGAAATAAAGAAATAAATAAATTAAACAATCATAATCTCCTACCTGCAGAAGGAGAGGAAGAAACACTACAATTTTTTTTACTCTCTTTCCTCTTTAAAGGGACCACTGTTATTGTAGCAAACTGAAGCTGTATTCTCATATAAGAAACTATTTAGACTGCCAGGAAGTTTGCATCAAAACTACCAAAGTTTTCAGGCCACTGGTCATGGATTATTTCTGTGAAGATGTAGGAAGGGAAAAACATTTTAAAAATCATCAGTCAAATGCTATATCAAGCACTATATCTTTAATTCTTCTTGTAACCTAATTCTTGTAAATCTTGTTCCCCTAATTCACAGTGTAACTATTTAGAAAAGTGTAGTTTTAGTTGACTGCTGTCTCTGCTTTTAAAAGGACTCACTTTCTGGAGAACTGTAGCAGGATTTAAACTTCACCACAGTACAAACGGGCCATGATTCATCTGCAGTAGGAGGAGGTTAATAGGGTTGTTAATCGATACCAGTGACTCAGCGTTAACTTTGCCAAGAGGTGCAGACTTTGCAAACAAAACCTAAAAACCTCTTTTACAGGGCCAAACATGCAAATCACCGCATGCTCTTCAGCTCTCTAGACTACATGTTAATATATTTCTGACTACATCAGATGTTTCTGTTGGATCTCTGCTCCAATAACGTAACTTGAGGCGTCTGCGCAGTGACTTTCGGAGGTCTCACAGTAACGCCAAAGATGACGGCAGAGCAGTCAACAGTACTAATTAATCTCAGACATCCAACTCTTCTATGGGCACTGCAATTTGTTTTATATGTGTTGAGTTATATCTGAACATTGGGAGTTTGTTGTATTAGAGAGTCCGATGACATTATTGGTAACCAGCAAGCTCCAATGCAGAAAGTGTAGTACAAATGTCACAGATTAGAGCAATTCAACCAGCCACTATCACAAACAATACTGAAGCTGCAACTCAGTACACAATACTTGGTTTTCTGTACTGATGTGGCACCATCCAAAAATATAGTAAATCAGGATTCAGTATGTGTAAGAGAGAGGCATACAAGTCCCTTTTACACAGCTTGTTTAAGCCAGGAATGTTGCAGAGTTTGTGATAAAAAGGTGATATGTGATATGTCAGCACTTTCTGTCAGCACTCTATGACTACCGTTGAGTCAAATCAACATCTGTGTACAAGGGAAAGATGACATGGCGGAGACAGACATCAACACCATTGTGTTATATTTATACTATCGCCTCTGATTCGGGAATGCCAGCATGTCATCCAAAAAAATAATCACACACTGGAGCTGCAGCATAGCCAGCTCTCTGTGTAAAGGGGGCCAAAGAGAGCATGAACTATCTGATTATTCAGATGTGTGACTGACTAAGAGCATGTGACACTGACACACACACACACACAGGGCACTAACACATATACACTGTACTATGTAAATGGATTCATCTTACATGTGGTCACATGTCAATCAAGCTTAAGTTTCTGCTTTGAAAATACTTCACAACAGGACTTAATGATGATACTAATGTGGTGCTGTCAACATTTCAGCACTTCCTGTGGCATGGCTCCAAATCCAATTTAAGCCATTTAGCTACAGTAGCAGTAGCTGAATAGTTTTTTTGTTAGAAAACAACAAACACAGGCATCTTGAAGAACTATTGTTGCAAAAAAGCTTTACATGAGAAAGAATAAAGTTTCATTCTTTCTCAATTCAAACTGAAATCCGTAAGTTCTCGGAAGGCAGAGTACAGGACTGATTAAAAATATTTATTGCAACTTCACAATAATAAACGTTGAAGTACAATATATTACCCAAGACAGGAAGTATTTGGTAACATAGGACAGATGAGTAAGATGGTGATATGTAATAGATGTCAGATTAATGCCTTGTAAACTCTAACTTAACCCTGTTATGTATTCATTTATAAGAAAACATACTATACAGATAAAACTGCCAAAGCAAGGATTAAAAAAAATTACACGCCTGGATAAAGGATTTACCCTTAGAGGGGGGCATTTAATGCCATTTTCAGACAGTGGATAGTTGAGAGCTGACAGGAAATGACAGGAAAGGAAGATGAGGTATGAGAGATTTCCATCTTGATTTGAAGCAGGGATGTTGAGATTACATGGTCAGTGTCTTGAACTCCTCCAATGCACCAGATTTGCCTCTTAGATCATTTCAGTAACTTTTCTGAGCAAAAATGTCAACTATCTGGCGTTTCTACCTTCTCAAATATGAGGATCTGATGCTTTTCTTGGTCATGAATGATAATAATCTGAATATGTTTGGATTTTTGATGGCTGCTCAGACAAAAAGAGAAATGCAAAAGGTGCAACTTTGGTCTGTGGGAAGCAAAGACAACCAGTTTTAACCATTTTATGGCATTTCGTGGTGTCTTTGGTGAGAGTTTTCCTGCAATGAGTAAGACATATCAGACATGTTTCTAATCCTGTTTGATGAGATGATGGATTGTATTTTTAAAAAATAAAAATATATCATCTTCTGAAACATCTGAATGAGGCACAGCCTGTTCTTAAGCTGCACATGCACCTTACCTGAGCTGAGAGGGGGGACGTCGTCCGTGGTGGAGAAGTCCAGTGTGGCTCCTGCAATGTCCACCATCTCGTCATCATCATCGTCACTGGGGTGATGAAGACCGTCAAAGCTCCCGGTGCAGTACCCGGGGTTTTCCATTCCTCCGATTCCTGTTTCCAGCACAACAAGAGGACAGCGTCCGTCCATTAAACACAAAAGTCAGCCACCGCCACAAGCCGCGGGGTGAAATTCAGCTTCGGCTTCTGTTAGACGTTACCTCCGCCTCTGTCACGTTTTCGAAACCAGCTCGTCCAAGACTGAGACATTGTGACCGAAACGAGGCAATAGTCTAAGGGGAGCCGGTTCACTTATTCCGCCCCGCCACTTTCTGGTGCATCTGTAAGTCTGAGAAGTGTTTAGCTTGCGGGCTCTTGAGAAGCAGCGCGCTGGGACACCCCACGGCTGCCGCTGCTCCTGTCGCCCGGTTCATCGTGGACGGCAGTGACAGCACACCTCCGGCTACAGGGAAGTTTTCTCAAACATTTCCGCCCCCGCTTTGTGGCTCCACTCTTCATACAACTCCGGTCAGGAGCCGAGAGTAGCACAACAAGAGCTGCGGTCGACGAAAAGCCGATTATTAGCTTAAGCGCGACCGTTTAGCCGTTAACTAGTCCGGCAAACTGGACAAAACACGGCCGTTGGGCTAACTTAGTTAACCGTTTGTGCAGTTTGGGGAATTTAAAAACAAACAAACAAACAAACAAAAAAGGTAAGGGGGTGGGTGGGAACCGCCAACTCAGGGCCTTACTTTACCTGTGAGGGAAGGAAGCAGCCGTGCACAGCTCAGTGGAGAAGTCTTGTGACTCGTATTTGCCCCGCCGCCGCCGTCTCCTACCACCGGGGGCTGCTTATGTCAACAGTAGCCACGGTTAAACTCAAAGCTCCGCAGCGGCTGCTCCGAGAAAATCCTGCGTCATCCTCCGCGACGTAAACGACGGGGTTTTTAAACCCAATGTGCGCACGAAAGACGCCCACTGTCGGGAGCGACCTCTTTTGGATGCACGAATTGGAGAAATACAGCAAAACCGCCCGAGAGTAACGAGTTGTTTTTGTTTCTTAAACAGAAAAGCTAAAGCGCGGCGTCAAGCTAAAATTAGTAACCACTTCCGCTTACGGACTTGCTAAAACAACTGTACCAAATCATCGTCCTGAGGCATTTCGCGATTTTATCATCAAAACCGATCGTGTCTCGGGTTTAATTTCACCCCATCTCTATATTTTATTTGTAAGGGATAAAAATCATTATTTTGTGATACGTCAAATCGTGCTGTCTTAATTTGAAGCCCAGAGCCCCGGACTTCCGGTTTAACTGCACGATCGCAGCTCCTTTGACAGGAGAATCTGCAAGTCAGGAAAACAAGTCGAGTCAAGAGCTATCGCTTCTCCAACTGGGTCAGTGGAGCAGTGAGACTAATCGATTATCATTATCAATCTCTGCCCATTGACTGCAGTGTTAATTTTTATTTTATGAAGTTCAATATGAGGCTGTGATTTTTGTAAATTTTCCCCGCGATTTAAGGTGATGATGAATGATTAATGAACCATAGTAATATGTTGATATATCAACCTTTAGTGCATACCACCCTCTGTATTTAAAAAAAAAAAATGAAATGAAATAATGTGAAGTTGAACCTGCTCTTTTTGCTCATCTGAGGTTTCTACATTTATACATTGATTGGTAACACTTTGTTTTAATTCCTGGTGTTCAGCTTGTATACCAGATTAAGAAATAAACATCCAGTAAAAGGTCTATTATACACTATTATTCAATATCTTGTTTTTTTTTTTTTAAGTTTAGTTTATGCTGTGTTTTACCATATTGCCATTCCTCAAGTTTATACTGCAGCTTTCATGGGCATCCACAGGAGGAGTTAAAGTTACTACATTAATAAAAACTTAAAACTACTTCATAGTCTACATGTTTATGTTTTGCTTATAAAAGCCAAAGAGGGACACTTAAAGCTAAATGTTAGCCATTTTAATCAGACAAATGAGGTACAATCCAAGCCAGAGCAGACTCTCTACATCTGGAAACCAGATGTTATGTTGGTGTCATTTGAACACACGGAGTTTTGGCTGTTATGTGTGTTAGATAAAACAGAAGATTAAATGCATTCAGCTTTTATATTAAGAAAGATGTTTATGAGTAGAATAAAACAAACATTTCTGTTGGAGGAGGGTTAAATCATGAATCGAGGTCTTGACAATGGCAGAGCCTCTGGAGGGCTTAGTTGCATCTACTTCCTTTACTGTATGGTGTTCCTGTTCTGTTGTGTTTACGTGTAAAGCATGTTTTGCTTTGCTGTCTCAAATTTAAGAACCACGTTTGTTTTTTTTGTTGGATCGTGACAGTGAAAAGTTCTTGTTTCCATGTGTGACTATTTCAATGGTTGGCAAGCGGCTAAAGGACGACACCTTGTGGTCGGTCACTTGTAGAAATGAGGGATATTTATGAGGACAAAAACCACCAGGGTCACAGTTTATGAGTGTGTGCACACAGCGTGGTTTATGTCTGTTTAGCTCTGATTAACTGCAGCTTCTTTAGTTCCCCTGATATCTTGTTTCTTTCTGCACACCTCCCACTCATTCATCTTCTTCTCTTCCTCCGCTCTCTGCAGACCAACATAAACAATCCTCCACCCTGCCTCCCATGGTGTTTTTTGGTTGTGGTTCTGTTTCTCTTCACTTCCCTTATGTCGCTAACACAAATTCATTCAATCATGTCCTCCCTTCCTTGCTTGTTTTATGCACTTAGTTGCTTTATCCCTTCGTCCTTTGCACTCATTCATGCCTCCATGTTTTGTCTTCCATCTTTCTTTTTTTCCAGCTCCCCTTTCACTCCCCAAAGTCCTCAATCTGGGTCATGCAGAAGAATTCACTCCCTCGCTTCCCCACAAACGCAGATTCGTCATTTTTATGACAGCTGTTTTCTCTATTATTCCCACAGACCAGCAACCCAACACCACCACCACCACCTAAGACACACAGTTGTAAAGATTTAACATTGTCTTTAAAGCTGGGATAAGTTTTGCATAATCGATTTTGCAATATCATTTACTGCATAGTACATCTGTACCTGCTGAGCCTCATCTGGGCTTTACCAGACCCATGTGTAGTAATTCTCTAAATGGAGCATTTTATAAAGCAACTCTAACATGCAGATCACAATTTATTAATGCATCATTAGTGATAGCAAGTGCTGAAAACGTACCAGAAATTTTCATCAAAATTCCCATCACAATAGAGGATCAACAGAAAAAACAAGGCAAAAAGTTATTTTCCCAGTCGCTTCACATGGTTACACACATTAAAAAGTAATCATATACATATGGCTTTATTTTTTTTTATTCAGCCCTGGTGGCGTCAGCATTTATTTTTGTCTTAGTCTATCTTTCTAATAAATTGTCTTTCAGACTTCTTTTTATGTGTGTAAATGAATTGTGTGAATTGGGTTTGCTTTGGTTTGCAAACCCCCCTGCCTCAAGTTGCCCCCCCCGAGGGATGAACGAAGTACTTACACTGAACAGAAGCGAATGAAAATGTCCACTAGGGGCCGTGAGACAGTAGCGTAGCTCTCACTCATGTATACAAATGTAAACTTCTCATCGAAAACATCTTTAAATAAATAAGGCTGTCTGCTCTTTTCGTTCTCCATCAGCAGGAAACTGATCACACAGATGACGAGGGACAATGAGCGGCTCTCTTTACTTCAGCTCGAGCTGCGGGAACAGAAGAACACAGCCTCTATGAGGAGCCTATACATACAGTAATAATCATAACTTCTCTCAGACTTTAAATCCAGTTTCGCAGCCAGTGTTTTAACTACCTCTGAGGTCACAGAGGAAACCTTGGTGGTTTAATGACGTCAGTGATCACACACACATTATCTACATGGTGGAACATGATTTGAATAAACATCTTCTATGAATTCCAGAGGAATTCCTACCTTTGACCCATTTTCTGTGGACTGCCACACATACTACGAACAGCCCGGTGTAAAGGGTGGTCAGCAGGATGGTGGACAACAGCCTGGGCAGAGACATCACGTGAGGAAGAGGAGGCCAAGCTGTGACTGCACACAAGTTTAAAAGCAAAAACATTAGATTAATCCATGAAAGACTATCGCTAGTTTTCGATCAAATGTTACACAAGTTAAGCTCATAAGCATTTATGTCCTACCCCAGACTGTTAACTAATGTCTGACTCAAATCAACAGCAGGAATGTTTACTGTAGTTCAATCATTATTTTTAGTTGACTTGTTTACAGGTTATTGAGGGAACCACAGAAATGTGAACTTTCTGAAAGACAATGATTTGTGAGCCCTGCGTTGCCCTTATTGGAGCTTAGAGCTTTTAAAGTGATAAACGTCTCTTGTATTTAGTACTCTGAAATAGCTTTTTGCAAGAGTGGCAGAATAACAGGTTCCTGAAAAGGAAGACGGGGTATTTCCAGGCTGAAGATTGGCAGAGAGGTCGACAAAAAAACTTTTCATGTCAGTTTACCACAATAAATGCAAATGTTGCACAATAGTTATGACCAAACACGCATGTGGGTGTAGATCCCATGAGTATAAAGGTAGAAACCCAGAAACTGAGCCTTGAAATGAGCCGTCAAAACTCCTTTAACTTTGTGATGTCACAACAAAGCAGTCACCGCTCTGAACCACACCCCAGGCTCAGCCCACCTGGACCTACCATCTAACCAAGGATCTGATTTCTCTAAGTGAGGAAATCTGCCATACTTTTATTGGATCAATCAAAAAACAGTCGGCCAATCAGAAGAGATCAGATGTTGTTACTAGGGCTCCAGAGAGAAGATGGGTAACTACGCAGAGATGGCTTTTGGTTTTAAAAACCACAAACATATCTTCTTATGAATATCAGCACTTATAAGCAGCACTCCCCATTTGTTGTCTTTTTCATCAGTGTTGCTCTTAATGACAATTTTTTAAAGTTCTTTATATAAGTTTTTTTGGGGTTTTTTTTTGTTTGTTTGTTTTGTTTTTGCATTTGTCAAAGATTAAACCAGTGGTTCCCAACTTTTTTTTGGCCTGGGACCCCAAAAATCAGTCTGTATTCCGATGTCTAAGATGCTGTATTGGCTCTTTTTTCTGTCTTAATACAACAATTTCTGACGCTGTCACACATGAACAAACAAAGTAGTACAGACCTCTACTGCTAACTGCCAGCCAGCTCTCTGGAGACTGTCCTTTTGTGGGGTGTTCACACTTGTAGAAACCTTCATCAGGCCTGGATACTGAGGAGAAGGTCAAGTTTCCTGTAGGATGAGTCCCAATGAAAACACCATCTTTGTAGAACTTTGCAGAGAAGTTAGAAATGGATTCGCTGAAGTCTTCTTCTTTGTAAGAACAGAGAAGCGTCAATTGATCTCCTTCTGTCACAGGCAGAGCAGGACTCTCCAAGATCACAAGACGCTCTGAAAAACATAGGCTGCTGTCATTATTCTTACATAATCTACTTTACACCTGGTGTGTAGATTGTTTCAGTGAATGAAAGCTAAAAAATAAAGTATTCGGTTCCATGCAAACAAGCAAAGCCACAGTCAACATTACATATAACTCTTAAAGGATTTGGGAACATTTGGTATTACCGGTAACGGTGATGTTGAGGGTGTTGCTGCACTCCCCATGCTCAGATTGGCACCAGTACACGCCACTGTCTGCTGGGTAGGTACTGTAAGTGGTGCAGACCGACCCGTTTGGCGTCCCCCAGCCACTGCTGCATGGCTCGGAAATCTGAGAGGAGGTGTTTCTGTTCAGTATCCACACACCAGAGGTTTCCACTGGCACCGTGCAGCTCAGAGTGATGGGGTCATACCAAAAGAACTGAAGTCTGTTGGGGTGGATGTTCAGCGTGGCAGCTGGAGGTTCAGGAAGTAAAAAACTGCAATGTAAAGAGCCTTTTTTGCTTTCAAAAAAAAAAAACAACAGCATCTGCTGCTGCTGCTAAAATCATACTGTGTCTGTTATGTAATTCATGAATTGCAACTTTCATGAGCAGGTATGCAGCTGCACATAGATAAGCCATTTTCATGCATACATGCTAGCTGTATTTATGACATAAATACCCCATGCATTAGATCTGATGTAAACCTCAGGTGGCATTAAGGATTATCTACTTGCCATTGTTTTTTCGAGATTTTCCAGAGAGTAACAAATGCAGAGTGAAGTCAAGAATGTGGCTCAGTCACCTGCAGGATTAAATTACACCCATATACACTCATACAGAGCAGTTTGAGATTTAGCATCTTATTCTATGACACCGATGACTTTCTGTTTTGGTAATTTCCTAAAAAAAACTGTTTCCCTAAATTCAGAACTTTCTACCCTTATTGTGGTCAGTTGTTGAGAATCTGCTGCAACACAACAGTGATTGCAGGATTGTGCGCAGATAAAATAAAGCAAGTTTACAACAGGCTTTAAATTTAACCACCAATATTATTAGAAATATAAGGCAGCAACACTTTAAAGTCTAGCAGCAGTAACAGCAGTGAATCGATTCCTTCCTGTTCTTTGAATTGTAATTGTGTTGAAGCTGTATTTCATATACAAAAAAAGCCAGAAGAAAGTAAGAAAATAGAGAGTAGGTGGAAAAAAATAATAAAATTGCTCACAAAGCATAAGACAGAGCGAAGTGATCCCCATCTTTGTTCTGAAGTGGATTTTTTTTCTCCCTTTTGTTTCAAATTTCAGTTTGACGGTTCAGCCTGGCCACATCCTGACAGGAAAACAACTCTAAAAAAAACAAAAACAAAACAGAAACGCAACATCACATGCTTTATGAAAACTTTGTTAATGACTTTTCATAAAGTAATGTTTTTTTTTTTTACTTGGCTGTGTTGTGGGTATTTGCATGGCAAATCAGATTAGTTATATATATTATTAGTGGTCACCCCTGAGACAGCAGGAAACAAAAAGGAAGTGCCACCCTTTTTCACCTGGCACATTTTTCAACATAGTCAACAACTATCCTGACTACAACAGTTATGGTTAGTAAATTTGCACACAAAAGGAGAAACAATTTACTGGAGCTCTTGGTAGCTACAGTGTTACAACATTTTGTGGTTGTTCTATGCACAGTGCAACCTCTGCACAACCGCACACAGATTAACACAACACTAACAAAACAGAACATTAAACACTCCCTTATTAAGAGACAGTAAAAAAGTCTAGTCTAGTTTTGAATAAACCAGAAGATACTGTAGGTATAATGTGATTAATTTTTTTAGCCACTTTGTAGTAATTTACAAAGTCCATAGCAAAGATTAGTTTAATCAGTATTGAAGGATGTGATGATTCTTTCTCTAAGTTTTATGGTACAAAAGTATCATAACCAAACTTATGCTCAGTCTGAACCGTCAACCATCTGACTCTCTGGGTTCCCATAAAAAGCACCGCCCAGCTGCCCTGTCTATGTACGTCACCAATTCAACCATCATTCAAACCAAATTCACACATGGTAAGGTATGGTCCTTACTAGAAATTCGTGTAATTCGTGTAACTCAAACTTCACCTTCGAAGGTGAAATGAAAGAAAAAATGAAACTAAAGCCGTTAAAGATTAACATTGAATAACCTTATAGTCAGTGACTATAGCTGCTGTCGAGCTCTCCAGTGTGACTCACTTCATCAAATGGCTTTATTGACTGCTGTCATTTTACTTCTCTTCTGTGGTGCCGCAGTGAAATTAAGAGGTAATGTCTTTTACTTTTAACTTGGTACTGTTTATTAGTTACTAAATGTGATTTTTAGTAATTGTAAGTTGAATTTTTTCCCATGATTAGTTGATTTAATTTGATTTATTTCTACAAAACTTGTTTGAGTTGATGGGATACGACATGTACTGTGCACTGACTTATGCTGGATAAATGAATACAGGGTTAAAAACTTTGTCAGTGTTGTAGACTTGGGCAAACATAGGAATGGACAGAAAGAGTAGAGCTTAAGTTTTCTGGGATTTTGTTCCAGTTATGTGCATTAAAAACTATATATATTCTACAACATGTTCAGTTGGGACCCTGGGGATGAAGCATTGACTGTTTTCCAACAGCAGAGTTTTAAAGTCAATTCAATTGAGTGTCTTGTTTGATTAAATGCACCCAATGGGACTTTAAACATTTTTTTAAAATTAAAAAACTGCATTCAGGTTAGTGCAAGTTAATGTCCGCAACCATCAGGCGCTTTTAAAAAGCTGCTATACCAGAGAGGCAGGAAGTCGGGCAACATCTTATTGTTAGAGAAAAAGGTTGTCATCTCATACAAAGTCCGTTTTCCCCAGGAAACTCCAAAGTGAAGGCCTTAACTCAGTCAGTCAGTGTATTAGTTGGCCAAGACGCAATCCTGCTGTGCTACGTGGAACCGCCCAGTGACGTGACTACTCTAACAGTGGAATGGAGATTCAATACAAAGCCTGTGCACGTGTACCGAAATAAGGGGGATGATCCCACTCTGCAGGACAAGGACTTCAAAGGCAGGACGTCTCTCTTTCATAATGAGATGAGCAAAGGAAACATTTCACTAAAACTCTCCTCAGTAAACAAAGGAGATGCGGGCATCTACACGTGTTGTGTTCCTAACCTGAGCAGTCAGGACAAGAAAGGAAACATTGTGCTTACTGTAGGTATGTACAGTTAATATAGTAATGAATCCAATTAAATTAGTTTGTGTCACTTTCATTTTCATATGCAAGTCATTGTGCAGTGCATATCAAATATGTTTATCTAATCAGAATGTGGGTTCTAATTTTTCCCTCTTTTTTTTTTTTTTTGGTATAATAATAATAATTTCATTTCATTTTTCATCAGAAGACCAACTGTCACTAACCACGGTTTCGGTCTGTAAGTAAATACCTTGAGTTCTTGTGTTGCAGTAAACATCAGTTCACTTGTGTTTTTGAAAAACGTGGTGCATGGAGTTAAAGCCAGAATGAAGCCTGTGTCTTTTGGGGGATTTATAACCTGTTTTAATTTTTCAGCACACACCCCGGATAAAGAAGAAAAGGCAAAAAACAGTGAGTAATTATTCTACTCCCCTGTGTAGACTTGTGTTGTGGTAATAATGGACAATGAATATTATTTTGGAAGTCCACAGACACAACAACACAAATCTTTCTCTTTCTACATTCTTTCAGATCAACAGTTTGGCCTTGCACTTGGCATCCCTGTGACTATAATAGTCATCCTGTCGCTAACTGTCATTGTACTGCGGAAAAATGAAAATCAGATATGTAAGTCTCTTATTTTTCCTAATTGTGAATTTGCAATCAATGTTTTTACGTTGCCATAAACATTAATTGTGGAGTTTCTTGGATTGTTTCACAATATTATTGCAATTACACAGAAAGTACTATTTGAAAGGTAATCGATTGAATGTTTGGGTGTGTGTCTTAAACTGTGAGGTTAAGGTCATTAAAGTTCAAGGAAATGACATTGTTCCTCATATGAAATGAAGAAGTTAACCCCACAGTGGTCTAACCATCTCTTTGTTTAAAGTCTTATTTCTTGTTAAACCATTAAACAGAAACAATAAATTGCCAGATTAACATATTGAACAGCTCAGGGTGAGAGATTTCTTGTTTGGCTGCTCACCCAGTTTCATTACTTCATCTATATATATATATATATACAGAACAGTGGACTGATTATTAGAGAAAGTAATAGCTGATCTACTTGATAATAACTCAGCAGGTTTTCTGTTAATTATTTTATGCACAAAGTGCTACATAGCCAGTGAACAAGTAGAAGTAGCAGTGAAGTGAGCTCAGATTTCCTTTACTTGGCACGAGCTGTCTCCAGAGGTCTTCCAATAATGTTTTGTCTCGCTTTTTTCCCATTTACGTGAACATTTTAACCAGCTTCTCTGCCTTCTCACTTCCCAGTAGTGACTCACTGTAGCCTCCGATCTGCCCTGAAGATGTAACACTGCTCAGAGGACGTATAACAACTTTTTCTTTCTTTTTTTTTTTTTTTAAATAGCGAAGATGAAGAAATCCGTGGCTTTGGGAGCCAACCAGGATGTGCGGTCCCTGGACAGTTGCACATATCCAGTGGTTAATCCACCCTCAGAGAAAACATGAAGTTCATCTTTGTTTCGCTCTCGCTACATTAGCTTTAACAGCTGTTCAGTTACGAGTCTTGCCAAGAGGTTATAATACATCCTCTGAACGGCTTCTTCCTCAGGACAGTTTCTCTCTGTCATAAAAGTGACAGTCTGAAGGGGCCGTAGCTGGCTGGTTAGCATAATAACGTCAGTGGAAGAAAAGAAATTATAGAAACAAAATTTAACATTGGTGTTTCTTTTCACCTCTGGAGACAGCTGTAGAGCAAAGGGATGAAATTCGAAGCTGAACTCACAATATCTCTTCTAGACTGGTGATTATCAGCTGTTAATGAACTTGGCTTAGAAAATGCTGCACCCAAAAATAGACTTTCTGTCAATATATAGCTCATCCACCCTGAATTTACAGCGTCACAATGTGCTACATCATTTCATGCGAACCAGAGCAATCACTGACATGAAACTGACTAATGACCTATTTTGTTGTCCAGTTTTCTGGAGAAGAGAAGACGCCGGACAACAGAACAATGCTGCGGAAAATAATTTGAATCCTGTTAATAATGAACAATAATACTTGAATTTAACCATGTTGTTGTTTTTTTCCTTCCTGCTCAAGTTGCTAAAAATGTAGAATTTTGTAGAATGTATGAATATATATATATATATATATATATATATATATATA
>CM076670.1:2947698-3046188 GCA_038496675.1 Rachycentron canadum | reverse complement strand
TGGCTGAAAGTCTTCAGGTAAATCTGCCAAGGCGATGAAACGGTTTTGACTATAGGAACTGATGGTGTTGCTACGTTGGCGCCTGCCACCATTCAGATGAAGATGAGACATAGACAAGCTCTTTGAACGGACAGGTTGCCCTGAAGTGGGGAGCAATGAAACACCCTTGACCTCAGGGACCAAGGTCGGATTTTGTATCGCAACGCCGGGTTTTGAAGTGTTCTTCTGGAGTGAGGTGTCAGATTTTGGATGGGTTTTGTTGGATAAGGCTGTTGGATTTGGACTGTTGCCATGAGGAAACTGGGATAGTGAGGATTTGGATGGACTTTTGTTCCTCTCACGTTGGCAGTGTTGGCACCTGGAGCTCAGGTGTCTGAGTTGTTCATTTTTCTGCTGGATGATCTTCTCCATTTCACAAAGATGCAACTTCAGTCTTTCAAGCTCCCTGGCATTTTCAGTGTTGTCAGTCTGAACTTCTGCATTTTGGCGTGTTGTACAATGGCCGGGTGGTTTTCTTGTTCCAAAAGCTGTATGAGCAGAAAAAAAATATGTTATCACTTGTGCTCTTATTGTAAATTCCCAAATGACAAACAAGTCATGACAAGGGCTTCCATAGGACGCAGCATTGTGGTTGGATTATTACAGAATTAATAACAATGAAGTTGGGTAATCGATAGCGAAAATCATCAGTGTTTGACTTGTCTGACTTACCACTGTAACACTTTATGTATATTGAAAGCACTGACACAAAGATGATCAAGATAATCACAGCCACAACGATGCAGATTACAGAACAGGAATCTGTGCAGTTATCTGAAATGACAACAAAGATTGCATAAGAAACGTGTATGTATAGGAGACGCCTGAACAATGTGTTATAATGTGGATTACTCTGAGCCACTCTCTGATCTTTCCTTCACTTGTACAAAACTACAAGTTCACCGTTTACATCCATTATCACAGTTCATGTATTGTACAAATCATTGGACACAAAAAACAGTCAAGTTCTGTGAATGAAATATGATAAACGATATCTTGGCCAGAAATACAACTTTAGGATTTAGTGAACCCATTTGATTCTTTGGATAGTTAAAGCTCCAGTGTACCTGGCGTGTCAATCTCTGTGTCCCTGCTGTGGTTGGACTTAGACTGGTGAACTGTGCAGTTGAACCTGTGACAAAAACACATCACATGGCTATTTAGTTCCTGAAAACCTAACCATGGCTGAGATAAATGAAATAAAAACCAAATAAACATCTCTTGTGCGTGCAAGCTTGTATTAAGTATTAAAACTAAATTAAACCCTCTGGTAGCCGTCAGCAAGGTCACTCTCCGTGAGATGGTGAAACATCCTCTGGAGCCTTGGTCCTTCTTTGAGGGAAACGTAATCTCGGGCTCCAGCGACCAACATTTCGCGTCACACTGTAGAAGCACCCCAGCTCCTACACCTGAGAGGTTTAGCTCAGAAACAACACCTGTTAAAAAAAAATAATAATAAAAAATTAATTATTATTAATTAAAATTATTATTATTAATCATATTAGCAATGTTGGCAACACTTCTATTATCCGTCCTATTTCGGTGTTGTAAGAGATCATAATCTTTACATTTTTTTCATGTTTTTTCAAGTTTGAAAGGACATACCCACGAAGAGCTCCAGCGTCCTGACCACCTGTCGGTTCAGCCCCTGGAGATTCTTGCACTGGTATTTTCCAGTATCGGAAGGCTGCACGTTGGAAATCCTCAGCGAGATATTTCCGTTTCCCAACTCGTTCATGAAGAGGCTCGTCCTGTACTGGAAGACCTGGTTCTTCATCTCGAAGGTCTCACAACCATCCCGGTACAGGAAGGCGATGATTGGAGTAGGACCTTCCTTGGTCCACTCCACTGCTGGGACCTCACCATGGACAGCGATGTTGCAGGGCAGAATGACAGTATCACCAGCAACGGCCTGGATCTTCTCCCACCCCTTGTCTGAGGTTTCTCCTAAGAATTGAGAAAGACATGGTGATACTTTTTTGGTAATAATCTTTTCTTATTGTCAACTGTTCTACCAACGAGACCAACAACGTACGGTTGATGTTTCCTATTCTCTTGTACCATCTTGCATCTACAAACTACATCACTAAGAAAGTCCAATCAAGGGCAACTGGACTTGGTTGTAGATGACTGACTGATTGGTGGGGAAACCCAGGTATTTAGCCTTGTAGGGGTTGTTAACAAAGCCGTTAACCTTTGTTTACACATTAAGTCACATGAACGATAGATGTTGGACTCACATGAGGCCAAGTGTGGATGGTTGCTCAGTCTCCTGGTCCTAAATACCTGGTTTCAGTCAGAACTGTAGAAGCCTCTTGGATGAGAGGCCCAGATCTTGCCCCAGATTCAACTTTCTCAGAAGACTATGACTATGGAGAACCTTTATTTCGTATAAGGTTTATTTCAGTCTATTTCAACAGGAAGTCGTCACCCTGTACAGGTAGTTTCCTCTGCCTCCCAGTGGCCAAAAACAAAGTCTAGTGAAAACAGCATCATCCCATAACTCCTAGCATGGTCCACAGAGAATGAATCCTGATGATTTGGTAATCTGCATACTTAGCTTTTTTCCCCTGCAGTGTGTCAACCATTCTTTAAGCAAAACAATGGGACTTTTCCAAATAACTGCAGATTCTCATAAAAGTGCTCATTACAGACATGTGCCAGAAATCTGAACTAAGTGGAAGTGACAACTCCAATAAAGCTGTATGACGTTAATCGGTCGAGAGCTGATAAAATTCCAGCGTTTACAGGAAGCTCAAAGTGCTCTGGTGGGGAAACTGCTCACGTTGCATCAGCTCTTTGGACAGCTGTTGCTGAGAGCTGTACTTAATACATAGAGTATGTGTAATTTTTACGTTTCATATTCCCTCAATAAAAACTAGACTGGCAACTTTGCTGTCATGTTCTTAAACTCACCAGTCAAGCTGTGGGGAATATTGTGACAATCAACCACAACATCTTCTTCATTTCCTGAAGAAGATGTTCAGAAGTTTCGTTGACGCTTCTCTTATCATTTCTAGTGAAGGGTTTACCAGCAAAATTATGATGATGATGATGATAATGATTATAAGGACGATGATGTATTATCATTGCCATAAATAAAAAAACCCTAGAGCACATGAAGACGTTTAAATAAGCTGCAGTGCTACAAAGCTCATCGGCTAAAATAAGCATAACACATGGGTCCAGGGTCCATAGTTCTGCACGAGTTCATTAGTCTTATAGTATTTTGTTGCTACTGATAGATGCATAGGTGCATTATCAAAAGTGTTACCATAGTTGTTGTGGCCATAGTATAGTATAGTATATAGTATATAATATACTATAGTAATATATATAGTAAGGTATAGTAGTTGCAATAGAATTAACGGTAGAAAAGCAATATTACTAAACTGAGTCATACAGTAGCAACAACAGTGTGAGAACTTGTCAAACCAGTTTCTGCTCAAGGAAATGGACAAAAACCAAAGTGAGCTGACTGATGGAAAAATACAGCTATAGACTGTAAACAGTGATTTATCCTTCACTCCAACACTGATGATGCTTCAATGTACATCAGAAGCGGGTGCGGTGTGAATAAAAGGTATTTATGGGAGAATTAGCCTCACTGTGAAATTAAGCATCGTGAGCAGCTGATCTTGTGAAGAGCTTCACTCCACATTGCTGTAACTTTTTTTTTTTTTTTTTTTCCCCTCTCCCCATAAACAGAGCTATGTCATGACCCCGTGTAAGGAATTAACCTCACGATCATCATGTTTTTAAGATTTCATTAGTATCAGAGGAGTCCAGTCACAGTTGTCAGTAAATCGGACAGTTAACAGCTGATTCAGTACATTTCATTTTCCAAAACCTAAAGAAATATAGTCTAATCATGGACCGGCCAAACACTAACTCATCTCTTAATATCAGCATGCAAATGATCCCCATACTTCACCTTTAGACCTGATCTCATATCTGATTACATGTACATTAGACATTATTACATTACATTAGGTTTAAGGAAGGTCTCACCACAGCTGTAGAGTCTTAAATTCATAACTAGGCTTTATTCTCTTTATAAATGAGTCTGTCCAATGTGTTGTTGACACCATGTCAACACTTATTCAGAGCTGTTGCACAGTTTGTAAAGCAATTTTGCAGTTGAATTGTTGAGTTGTTTTCAGTAAAAAAAAAAAAAAAAAGCTTCTCTTCATAATATCTTTGGGGCTTTGATGCTGATGAATTGTTTCTCGATCTATTGAACTTGACAGATTTTGAGAAAAGTGGACGGAGGCCGACAGATGTAACCACATCACTAGATCTATAGGATCTTCCTCACGCCCACGATCTAACCACAACATGACTCCATTCGTACCAACTTCATTTAATGATCCTGCTTTGGGAAATTTCACCTTCTCGATTTTATTTTGAAATGATGGCTCTCGTACATACATACATACATACATAAACAACAAATAAATACATAAAAAGCTGTTTTGTTTTTTGTTTTGTTTTGTTTTTTGTTTGTTTTTTTAAAACACAACATCGTTTTGGGTTTGGACCTAAACTCGAGGTGCGAATGCGCGTAAAAAGGAAAAACCTTCCACTTCCGCACATACCTGCGCAGGATGAGAGCAGAACCGCCGCGAGGCAGAGAACCTGGAGCATAGTGGAACCACGCAGAACTGGACTGAAACAACGGGTCCGGGTCTCAAACAGTCCCCCCGTCCCCGGAAACCAGCGGCGGGTTTAATGACCGGTCCCCTCTCGCCGCTCTCCTCTGTCGATCACGGATACCGACACGAGTTTGTCCCGCTTCCGGGTGTTGCCGCTGCTTCCCCCTGATTGGTCCGTCTGTCCAGCTCCTCCCAGTCTCTCACCGGCCCAGCTGAGCAGCTCCACAGGTTCTGTGAAGCATCTGGGGAACATCTGCCCCCCCCCCCCTGACCCTGAACTTCACTTGGGAGGCGTGAAGAGGACCTTGAAGAAGTTGAGGTTCATTTTGGAGGAGTGAACTTAGCCGTTGTTCATTCTTCTGTTTGTGTCGTAAATGTTTTTAACTGAGCGTGTGATGCTCCGCTGAAGGTGACAGCCCTTTAAGGAGACGAGATTCATTCATACACGTGTTTTTATTTATCTCCCACATTAAATTAGCATTTACTTCAAAAGGGTTATCGTTCACAGAAAATCAAGAGTGGAAAAGCTACAACAAATAAAATCTACATGGTTTTCCACAGACATTAACGAATATACAATAAAACAAGTAATAACCATTGATCAGCGGCCATAATCCTCATTTCTAAGCATCGTGGCTCAAGTGATGGATGCATGTATTAATGCAACAAAACTGCGCGCTTCGGGAATGTCAAAGAACTGTCGTGGGACATGAAGCTTTCTCTCAAAAGGCACACAGTCAAGGTGCTTCTCTAATCTGTAAGCAAGCAAAGGATACAATAATCCTGCACAGAGTCAGTGAATCAACCCTTCACTTCACAACCAGACTGCTTCCAGGCAGGATACGATATTCATTCAAGAGTTCAAGACTGGTGAAGTAACAAAAGGTACAATATATGAAAGGACATTAATGGAGAATATGTTTGATAAATAACACAACTGAGAGACAGAACAAACGAGAAAACCATCAAAATTAAAGATAGAAAACATTGGCAATGTACAGCTTGTAACAGGGAAATGAACCAAGGAAATGTCATTGTGTGACTGCATTCAACACAACAAGCAGCATATGTTCTCACTGCGAGTCGTCACATTTTTAAAAGCTGTTTAACTGTAGGGGACATGTTTAACACAGTCGCTGTATGTCATGAATCAGAAGATTATTTTGTTTCGTTTTGTTAAACCGTCAAAATAAAAGAAATGCTACACACATCTCAAGCTTGTAAGTGGCGTTTTAGCTGTTTTTTTTTTTTTTTTTTTTTTTAAGAGTAAGTGAAATTACTTATCTCTACTTTTTCAGAAGAAGAAATTAAAGTGTGCAATGTTAATTTTAAAGGGGATATGTTGCACAATAATTAATTCAAGCCCAACATGTTCTCAGTCTTGGTCCTGGGTCTTTCTGCTAATCAACTCACAACCTCTCAAACATCAATGGTGCCATTTGTTGACATTTTTGAACACTGAACATGGTGTTTGTTCTTTTGGATCACTACATTTTTTAAAAATGCATTTTAATCATGTTCCCTTTTTAGATTTAAAAAAAAAAAAAAAACGAGATCTGGGCTGCAAATGAACAAAAAAATAAAAATAATCTGAGTTTCTGTTGCCGAAAAGCAGAACTTCACTTCATTATTTCTCACTATCTCCCTACCCCATGCTTGTTCGTCACCACCCTCATTTTTGCGCCCGCCCCACCCCCCCTCAGTGCACCAGCTCCAGCTGACTGGTGGAGAAAGGCAGGACCCCACTGACGTAGTAGGCGATGCCGAGGGAGAGGAGGGCGATCACCACGAGCAGCAGCAGGACCCTCCAGAAGCCCAGGTCCTCCACAAACTCCTGCCAGGTGGTCCTGAAGCTGGACAGGACACCCTCACTGCTCTGCAGGTTGGGGTTGAGTAAGGAATGACTCTCCATCGCACTGGAAAAGCCACAGGATAAAAAACATTAACAGCGCTGTCCCCAAAACTTAAGACCAGGTTGTTGTACTTTAACAAAACACAGAAAAATGATTAAATAAATAGATAGAGATACTTTGAGTACCACCACAGTGTAATACTCACTGAATTGCATTTATCAAGTAAAAACAGAAATAACTATTTCTGTAAAGTATTTACAGAAACTTAAAAAAATAAATGTTAAACACTGTTAATTATGAATAAAACCACAAGCCCCAACAATGCCTCAGTCTTTCCACCCCTGCTTACCTCTCGCTGTCCGCCATCTGCATGGTCTCCAGCTTGGAGTGGGGTCCTCTGTTGAAGCCCTTCACCTCCTGCTCCTCCAGTCCCTCCAGCAGACGAATGGCGTCCTTGTTGACGCCGCGTCTCTTCGCCAGCACCAGGGGAGTCGATCCATTGTGGTTACTGTCATGCAGGACAATCAACAGACACAACTGTTAAACTCCTGAAGGAAGTAGATATTATAGGTCTGATATTGTACTGAGGTAAATACACATAAAAGAATGTGATGGATGTGCTAAGCCTTTGCAAACAATCATGCCACTTACTTTACTTAAGAATTATCAACCTCAGCAGGCTTTGTAATACATGCACACTTAATGCAAAAGCAAATAAAAAAGGGACCAACAAAACAAACACAGATGGTTAAATAAACGAAAAGAGAACATTAGGCTGCAAGGACCGAACTTTAATGAAGACCATTACGATTCTTACCAGATATCAATCTTCAGCCCATTGGACACCAGGAACTGTATAGTATCCACATGCCCACACAAATGCAGCGCCGTATTTCCTTGGTAATCCGTCGCCAACAGATCAGCCCCGAACTTGTGCAGGAGGCGACATATATCCACGTTGCCTCGGGCTGCGGCTAAGTGCAGACCTGTACGGCCCCGGTTGTCGCGGATGTTGGGGTCGCATCCCGTCTCCAGGAGCCTCTTGGCGAAGGGCAGGTCTCCATCAATGCAGGCCTGCAGCAGAGGCACGTTGGTCTGCGACGAGTCGTTGATGAAGACATAGGACATGTCCGAGTGGGTGTCAGAAAATTCCAGCGTACCTGCAAGGGGAAAACCAGGACATGGGTCAGTGTCATAAATATATGCCATAACTGAGGGAAGAAAGCAATGTCAAATGTCAATCAGTTGCTTTCAATGTGAGGATTTTCTGTTTCTTACTCGAGTTTGGTCAGATGAGACAAAAAAGAAAGAAACTGTGGTGGTTATTTAGCAATTTATAGACCACAAAGCAAATTGACTACTCATAATAGTAATTGGCAGATTGAGCCCTCTAGTGGTCGTTGGCTACTACAACTCTGTATGAGCAGACTGCAATCATTGGTTTTAGGCGATAGAAAGGCAAGAAAACTACAATAAGTTTACAGGACATGACTGAATTCAACTGTGATTACATATATATATTTATGTATAACTGGGATGATATTCAGGATTAAGACACACTTTCTATGAACTATACAGACGTCTGAGATCCGAAATGGAGCTAACTTAATAAACCTTCACCACAGGCCACAGCAGGTCTATGTGTTGGCCACCAATTCAAAAGCAAATCCACAGTTCTAGGCCAAATAATTTATGGCATAACATCAAAACTTGTACACAAAAGACTCCGTCCAACAGAACCCAAAATGCAGACCACAGGTTAGTGTTTTACAGCTCGCAGGAAATTGTGACAGACATTCTTCACTAATGACATTTTAAAGACCAAACAGTTATCAATTAAAGAAGGAAACAACAAGCTGATTAATCATTAAGTAATATAATCCTTTCTTGCAGCCCTAAACCATTAAAAACCACAGTTTCCCTCTGGTACAAAGTTAACAAGCAACATTTTGATAACTGGTTTATTAGATAGTTAAGATTGTTTTATTACAACATTTGTGTAAAACATCTGGGCTGCTGTTTGAATAAACCAAACAATCTGAATCAGTCATTACTCAGCAATTATTGCTTATGTTTGATCGCAGTCACAGAGATGTAGAGTGGAAATGTGGCTGCTCCCACTTGGATTCGAACTGTGGACATTGCTGTTATGTGGCACGCGGCGCTTTCATCGACTAACAGGCCGACAATAATTTTCTCGATTAATTAAGTCATTGCTTTGGCTATAAAATGTAAGAAAACAGCATAAAAGGGTCTGTTACAACTGCTAATATCTCAATAGCTTTGTTTTCTTATCATCAAAAAATCCCAATTCAATCAGTTATTTATCATACAGGACAAAAGAAGAGTGACAGATATTTGAGAAGCTGGAGCCAGCAAACACAGACAAAGAGCATCAAAATAGTTCCCGATTCATTTATTGTCTGTCAACTAATCGATTAATCGTTGCACCTGAACGCACAACAACAACAACCTTGAAGTCAGCTGTGCACGCCTTCGTTTAGACTCAGCTGTGCGTGTCGCCACCATTATTTTGTGTGCAAATAACGAATAAATACCTCGCATGGTGTTTTACTTTGAACAAAACAATTTCACACGAACTATTTTCATGTATCAACTCGATACCAGCGACTCGTTTCATGAATATTACATTATTTATAGCAAACATCCATAGCAACTTAAAACGTCTAAACCCTGCGAGAAAAACTCTGAAAGCTCCAGATGAAGTTACAAACCCACATCCAGTGACTTACTTTAAGTCAATACTCGCGTAAATGTAGATTTTTGTGCAGGAACAGCAGTTAGCTAACACTAGCTACAGCGGCTAGCTACAACATTAAGCCCTTGCAAGTGTTAACATGGCAGCAAATCATAATTATACGTTTATCTACACGAGATATCCAACTCCGACATGAACAGACTGTGTCAGAATCAAACTAAAAATTTGTTTGTAACTGATACTGTCAATAGCAAAGAGGCTAGCGGAGCTAATGTTAGCTTGCTAAGCTAAGGTTTAACGCACAGGGGAAGCAGGTTAATCCGTGATTTAACAACTTCGGCAACAAACAAATGCATTAACTGTTAATTTTCTAGCGGCTTCATTGGCTGTCTGTTACAGTGCCCACCTGTTTAATATGAGCCAAACCAGCAGGAAAAAAAAAATACACCTCGCTTTCCTCCGCGCTAACGTTACTAGCAGTGTTGTTGTTGTGGTGTTAGCTTCTTCTGTTTGCTCCGAGCGGCGCTAAGGGCGTTGGCGCCACCTAGTGTCGGGGAGTGTGATCCGCTGAAAAAAGCCCGAATAAACAACGACGACAAACTAGAAATATTCTTAAACCCACCAAATAAAATAATACATAATATATATGTACGCAATTCAAACTAAATAAAGGTGTATTTTATTTTTTTCAAGCTTTATGTGGTTTATAGTTAAACATAGTTGTGACTCGACTTTGTTCTTATGGTGTCAAACATTTGACTTTTTATGTTAGTTTTGATTTTGAAGCTTTTTTTTTTTTTTTTTTTTGGACTTAGAAATTTAGAAAAGAAGTAATTATCTCATAACACTGACCAAAACTGTCCAGATTTTAGACCATCTGATTATTATTGAGGAATATGAACTTAGCATCACGAGTATTTTGATGTATTTATTTTTGTTCCAAATTTTTCATTTCCCTTTTTATTTTCTTGGCAGAAATGAGCTTTTGTAGAAACTCTTGTCCAGCAGATCTAGGACCAGATTGTCAGATATTTCTCTACCTATTCCTGGTTTGCTGTTTAAACTCACTTGTGTTATTTTAGTTTTTATTTACCCGTTTTCTCCTCTCCTGCTCATTTCCATGTCCTAATTGCTTACTTTCTGCTGCAACTACTTTTTGGAAAGTCTAATATAATTTAATTTCCTTCCTTCCCAAACAATCAGACTTCTTGCCTCTTATTCCAACATAGGTTTAAACCCATAACATAATTCCAAGTGTTGATAGTGTGTTTATTATTCTCAGTGGGGGTAACAGAGGTTTATCTGCTTTAAAAAAAAAAAAACATTTAATAACTTTTCCACCCTTGCAAGATTAGTAATATGAAATATTATAAATGACATGCATCCATTTCCCTCTGTAGCTTAGTAATAAAGACAATGTTTGGTATCTGACATCTGACAGGATCTTGGTTTTGTAACAAGGCAATTTAAATAATATAAAAGATTTTAAGGTTTTTGATTTTGATTTGTCAGACACACAGAGGGTCTCAAACATTTGCTTTACACTATCTAAAGCACATCACAAAGTTACACATAAAAGCAAACATTTTAAAGACTTGAAAATATAAATTTTACTTATTTTATGTTCCCCACTTGGAGTTGAGACATCACATACAAATAACAATTCTGCATTTCGCTGTTAGTTTTGAAACTTTATTTCAAAGTGTGAGCACAGAAATACACATGACAATAACAGACATATTTATGATCTTTTTTTTTTCGTTAAAGATCCTCTTTGAGGAAAAACTGCATTTTTTTTCTGTCACTCCAGCCACTTACAGTATTTTGCTTTAACTCTTGGATTTGAACATGGGGTAGAGCACAATTAGACAATAAAATCAGTTGTTACGTCTGTTAAATCATCAGCTGTGAATATACTTTTCCATATAAAAACTTCCTAAAGGCATTTTTTTCTCCATAATATTTAATGTACACATCATTATCTTCCCATTCCCTCCCAACACAGTAAATAAAACCAGGGGATAGTATAAGTAAAATAATTACAATCTAGATTACAAAACAACAAATGCAGACAAAAAAAGAGGGAAATGTGACAAAGGAATAAAATCATGGCTACCAGCAGAGAGACAGAGCTATGTGCTAGACACAGTGGTCATAGTGGTTAAAAGTCACCTTGTAGCCTTCACTGTCCAAAGGTATGAAAGAATATCACCAGAGGAGAGGAGAGTGATATTAGGCTTTCAATTTACAACGCAAACCAAATTCAATGTAAAAAATTAAACATTTTGGAAAGAAATAAGGTAAGTAATTTCTTCCTCTTTATTATCTGAGGACAGTGAAAAGACACAGAGACTGAAAAAAAAAAAAAAATCAAAATAAAATAAGGAGCTAGACCTTTGCTCTAATACACTTTGCAGGGAAATATAGGAAGCAATATGTACAGCAATAATTAACAATCTATCAGAGTGTGTTTGGTTTTCCTGTTGCAAATTTAATGCGAATGAAGGATTTACTGTGATTTAAAAACACTTGCTTGGTCACAACAAAATGAAAATGGAGATATAGTGTAAATACGCCCCCTTTTATTTGACTTGTTTATTGTTCTAACCCATATGAGTTTGCATCAGTGCAATATATATGAATGGGTCTCATTCAAGTCATGTAGTACTGGTGTTAGCTGTTGCAGAGGTTCTGTTTTGGTAATTCTGAGAAAAAGTGCTGCCTTGGATTTTTATTGTATGCAGTTTAATAAGAAGGCATCGTGAAATGTTGCCTTTCAAGGGTTTGTAGCACCAGAGTGTCATTGTGAAATGTGCAAAGATCACAGGCATGTGAAACCTGAAAAATGCATAGTAAAGTTTAAGGATTGTACTGGTTGTTCCGCATGTATTTGCACAAAATCCAAACCATGCATAGATTAAAATGTCACTGAGCATTTTTCAAAATATACTTGTGGTTTAGTTTTCGCTAGCAGGTGGAGTCTGCACATAAAACCCCAAATAACAGCTAGGGAAAATAAGAATGTGTCTCCAGGTCTGGAGAGCAACCCTCTTGTGTTGCTACTATCACTTCCTTTTCTTCTTCTAGCCCTGGCTGGTTCTCCAATACAGAGTGGACTGTACCGAGTCTGCCCAAAACATGTAACAATGCTCAGAGGTCGTATTATAACCTCTGGTAAATGCAACCATGGCTGAAGCTCTCTGCAACACTCAGTCAACAACTGTTAATGCCAATATTAGCTATGTAGCAAAAGCCAAACTTGAGTGCAATAAATGTTGCACTGTAATAATTTTCTTTACCTCAGGCAAGTCTCAAGTCTCTGCAACTCAATTTCGATACTTGATTCTCATAGTGAAATGAATGACAACCCATACACTGTAGCTATTCACATAAAAGAAAAATCATCAGTACAGAGGATACAACTGTGTTGACAGCTTTTAACGTAACATCATCTGTAAAATAACAGCAGTGGTTGAAGCCAACAGTAAATACAAATGAAGCAGAGGTTTGTGGTGCCTGTTACTCAAATTATATGTGTGTGTGTGTGTTTGTACCATCTACTTCAGTTAAACCAGCTCAGATAAGAATGTAAAAAAAACCACTGTTAAGACCTTTGAACTTTCAGTCACAGCAATATCAGACTATACTCTCTGACCTGACTTATCTGTAGCAGATGTCCACCCTGACATGTGAGCGGGGCAGTGCTATCCAAAGGGGTGGCACTCTCCGAGGTAGCCGAGAATGATTCTCGCCAAAACCGTAACGAGAAAACAGACACAAAATAAACAAAAGTACATGAACAATAGCACCATTGTCAGTGATAATTAAGAGAAGAACCCTTCTCTTTACATTTCCTATTTCCAAAACTTCCTTTTTTCTTTATAAGCAATTCATTCCTAAATGGGATAAAAAAAAAAAATAAAAATAAAACACTGAAAACAGGCCGATGTCGGTCGACTCAGTCGTGAAACCATCAGTGAAGCAGGAGAGGGGCTCATTTTCAGTCAGTCACATGTTCTTGCTTTTAAATCATCTCATCCTCCATCATCAACAGCTTTTTTTTTTTCTTTGAAGTGTTATTATGTCACCTACTGATGTTTTCCCATCCCTCCATCCCTCCGCTCCTCCATCCTTCTCCTCCTCCTACTACTACAAGAGCTTGCTGCAGACTTGGCAGCGGCTGACTTTGGAGCGCTCCTGGCCTCCCTTCAGGGTTTCCTGCCTCGGCGAGTAGACAAACTCCTGGCTAGGCTCCACGGTGGTGAGCCAGAAGCTGTACTTGTTGGCAAAGTAGTGGCAGGTGCCCTTGGCGCCGTTGCACTCGATGAATGGCGTTGCACGGAAATCCTCCAGGCACGAGCCGGGAGACACCAGGGACTGACCGCCGCCCTCAGCGCCGGCCGCCGTGTGCTGTGGTGGATAAAGGGAAAACCATGGTACGTTAAAAGAAGATTTCAGGCCACAGTGTGCCACATAAATCTAAGGAACTTGGGTAAGACATCAAGGTTGATGTATTATGATATATGGTTGTATTATAGACCGCAAGTAAATACGCATGGTCACAATGGCCGTGTTTGTTGGACTGCCATTTTAGAGCCACAACAAAAGATGTTTTTTTCACACTGGTTGTCTTTTGTCTGGGACAAACCCAAAGTTTACAGTTTAAACCCACCTCAAGTGAATACCCGTCAACATAAAGTTGACCAGCTCATCAAATGTAATGATTAGTTGCTTTTGTCTATTTGTTTTGAATTGTTCTCTGCTTATCTTTGAGTTGTGGACAGTTGCTCCAACAAAACAACCAAGCTGAAGTTTTTTTTTAATCTTACAGATTATTTATTGTAAACACGCTAGAATTGCTAAATTTGAATTAGCTGTTTGCTGGTCTTTTGACCAACCATCAGGAAGGAGTATCCTATCCAGAGACTCCTCCAGCCGGGGGGGCAGTTGGGGATGGTTGTGTCCTGACTGTGTACTGCCACGGCCTGAGATGGAGCCTCACAAACCGAACACCTGGATGAGACAGGAAGCAAAGACTTTAACCTTTGAGCAACGAATAATAATAAAAAAAAAAAAAAACAGACCGGCCCAGATTAGGTTGAAATCAAGATCGGTACCTGCTGATGTAAGGTTGTATCTGCTGCTCGGCCACAGGCATCATGGGTATGGGTGCGGTTGTGGAGAGCCAGTAGGATTTGTCGTTGCGGCTGGCGTAATAGCAGACCTCGTTTGGGGAGCAGTAGAGGAAGGGGATGGTGCTGAACCTGGGGAGGCATGACCCCGGCTGACCTGTTGAGACAAAAAGAGTACGTCACCTGCGTTAGACATGTTTTCTATCGTCGCCATTAAAATAAGAGCACATTCGAGTTCCACCTGTTACACATCGTTGACACGTTATCAAAAGGAAATTAAGTTTCCGTACCAAGATCCTGGTTGTGTGCTTTCTCTTGTCCCTCCACGTACAGCAGGCTGTATCCGTCCCACAGTTTGGCCATACCCTGAGGACACATGGGAACCTGGGAGTTCTGGCTGTGTTTCACCAAAGTGTAGCCGATGCTGTAACTGCGGCCGATGCCGCCGGGAATGCCGGGAAGACCGACTGACCCAGGAGGACCTGAGGAAGAGGAACGAGAAAAAGTTTGAGGGAAGATGTTAGAATTGAGAGAAAGGTTGAACGTTTCCTTTTGATGGTTCATGTTAACATCGTAACAGTTCAGGTACTGAAATTTTTGAAGCATTTTCAGTGGCTCCATTTGTTGTGTCCAAACTGTAAGCGCATCAATTTTCAATTTATGAATGATTCAACACTTCAAAACACCCAAAATTGAAACACACTGCCATCCATCTATTAAAAATAGATATTGAACCTGTTGTTGGATAAGTAATTTACCAATTACATATTTCATTATATGTAATGGAATGTCCCTACTGTTGGTTTAAAGTCCAGTAAAACATGTAACTGTGAAACATCAGTTTTGGCCTTTATTGCCTCTTCAGGCCAAGCACAAACGCACACAGTACCAACCTTGCTCTCCAGTGGGTCCAGGGAAACCAGGGGGTCCAGAGTCACCGACAGATCCAGGCAAACCAGGAGATCCAGTCCTGCCCAGTTTACCCAGAGAGCCAGGATTACCTTTAGGACCTGTAGCAGTGGTGGAGGATTTTACACCAATGCATAAGTAGAGGCCACTGCATTTTTTCTTTTTCCATTGATTTAGATAAAAAAATGAAATAAATTATTTTTAAAAAGTCCACACTCAAATTGGACCAATTCTCTTCTCACCTGAGCGTCCGGGGAATCCACGCTGACCGGCGTCTCCAGTCACACCTGGGTCTCCTTTTACACCAGGGAAACCCGCTTCTCCAAAAAGCTGTTGGGGGAAAGTGGGTACAGAAGGCAGCGTGACTCCAGGGAAACCCTTACGACCAGGACGCCCTGGAGAGGAGGGGAGAGGAGGAGGAACAGTACAGCATGAATGTGTGTGCAGAGAAGGTTCACACAGGCGTAAACAAAACGTATTTCCTGTTCCATCCCAAGTCACTTACTACTTGTTGAAAGACTAAAATCCTCTTACCTTGTAATCCCTTGGCTCCTTTGGTTCCATAGTAACCAGGGTCACCAGAGAAACCCTTCAGACCAGGGCCGCCGCTGAAACCAGTCTCACCGCGTGCCCCTGAAAAGCAAAAACACAATGTTTTACTTCCTTATACATATATTTTTCAGAAACAAACTGGACCACAGGATGTATTTTTTTCACGTTATATTTTTGAAGTACACTTCACCTTTGGCACCAGGGAAGCCGGGGTTTCCTGAGCCTCCAGGGAATCCTGATTCTCCTTTCCTCCCGGGGGAGCCAGGGAAGCCTGGGAGTCCAGGGTCACCTCTGTCTCCTTGTGCTGTGCCGGGACCAGGTGGTCCAGGCGGGCCTGGAGGACCTTGGAAACCTGGAGGAGAAGGCAGATAAGTTTTAGACGGAGGGGAGAGGAGAAAGGAAAGAAAGCTCAAGAACACAAAAAATGTATTTACCATATTCTCCATCCAGACCAGGGAGGCCAGGGTCTCCCAGAGGTCCGGGAATGTTTGACCCCACAGTCTCACCAGGAGGTCCAGGCAGGCCAGGGAACCCCGTGAGACCAGAAGCACCTAAAATATGTGCAAGAAGCAGTCGTGACTTATATATACTTATATATAGTATTTTTCATCCATATTCAACCAGCACCTTCAACTTCCTTGAAGATTATCTCACCTGACTGTCCTCGCTCTCCCTTCGCACCGGGGTAGCCTGGAGATCCTGGGTAGGAGACGCCTCTCTCTCCCTTCAGCCCTGGAATTCCAGGGGCACCTGAGCGACCTCCTATACTTCCTCCTGGACACAAAGACAAAAAAAAAATGTTCAGAAGCAGTTCATCTTCAACATCAGCAGGTGCATTAGTGTCTTTTTCAATTACTTACGTGTTTGTTAGGAGCACTGATATAGTCTCATTTAATTTAAGTGGAACTTTTATTAACTATTAATTCAATGAAAAGTCCTATGAATATGAACATGTTATATAGGCAATACACAGTCTATATAGATTTAGACTCTCATTTTTTTTCTCATTTATTGTGTCCATTTTCCAAAAATAACGGCAGCAGGTGAGAATAAAATGTTGCCTTTACGTCATATCCCATTAGAAACAAGTTCACTCAGACTCCGTCCTTTAATATTCTGTCAATATTCTACATAGACTGCACAGATCTTAAGAAGAAGAATCAAAACAGCTAGCTGTAAAGAAAAAAAAAAAAGCATTATTATGAGGTCCTTGCCTGGGTTTCCAGGTAGACCTTTAGGTCCACCAAGGCCATTGAGTCCATCCAAACCAGGGGATCCAGGCAAACCTGCAAAAACAATACAACGAGTGTCTTTGTCAACAACCTGCTCAATTTATTTGTTGCAGAGTAATCTTGTCCTATTTTGAAAGAGAAAGTCAACAAGTATTTGTGGTTTCTGTATCACCTTTGGCTCCAGGCCCTCCAGGACCACCAGGGAAACCAGGAGCCCCATCTGCTCCTCTTCTTCCTGGGAAGCCGGACTGGCCCTTTGGTCCAGGAAAACCAGGAGAGCCTGCAAAGAGGGCGAGATAAATATGCTACTGTCTGCCCTAACATGGCACCTTTTTTTGTTGAAAGTTGTGTTTGTCGAAGGATCGGTGTCTCTCACCCATTATTCCAGGCCGCCCTGGTTCACCGGGAGCTCCCTTTGCTCCAGGGAATCCTGGACCTCCTGAATAACCATTGTCACCGGGGGCGCCATTGTTACCCCGACCACCTGAAGAGAGAGAGTCAGTCTGATAGGTAACTGGAGTCTGGAGGCTCCAAAATCTCAACTAAACTTTCTAATATGACGACAAAAAGCAGATGTATCTTTACATCCTTTTCTCATCATTATCCCCAGAAACATAAACCAAGATAGAAAACAGAAACAAACGGGAAGTCCAGTAGAACAGAGCAAAAACCAGATCCATGTCAACACATACAGTATGAAGATGTGGAAAAAATAAAATAAAAGAAACTGACTTATGTTTTTTAGTCATCTAGAGGAAAAACAGTAATATCTACGTAAGGTGGTGGTTGGTTTTTACCATAACCAAGCATGGTGAGTCTCACCTGGGAAGCCTGAATCTCCTGGCTGGCCTTTAGATCCTATGGCTCCAGGATAACCATAAGAATCTCCAGGTATACCTAAACAACAAAATTCAATGGATGCATAAATGCACAGTATTAAATAATTATTATTTAATATTAAAATAATATTAAGCAAATTGAATGAGAAGATTTGATAGAAGAATAGATTCGTTCATGGTTTTTCCGCCCGATATCTTTGGACTTACCTTTTGTACCAGGTCGGCCAGGTTCTCCAGGATTTCCAGGTAAACCAGGGGCACCATCATCACCCTGAGAGAAGCCGTCAGAAGTTGAAGTTCACTGCCTGATCTTGCTGCATTATTTTTTATGTGTCTTTTTTTTTTCTTACCCTTGCTCCAGACGTGCCAGGGAATCCCACGATTCCACCCTCTCCCTTTGGTCCGGGGAAACCTGGAAGTCCTGGCGTCCCGGGATATCCGGGCTGTCCCGGCTGTCCTTTACTCTGCTCAGCATAACCAGGAAGTCCAGTCAGACCCTGACGACCAGGCAGACCTGGAAAACCCTTGTCACCTGAAACCAGATTCAGATGTAAGTGGATGGTGGCGATTGTCACTTGACAAGAGCTTTGGCCATTGGTGTCTTTAAGGCTGAGGTAATAATAAACCTTTTGAGCAGCACTAAGTCTTCAGGGCAAACTGAAGGCTAAGATGAGACGCTATCAGAAAGTGATGGAAAAAGTGGTTTTACCTCTGGGTCCGGGGAAGCCGGGAAGGCCACTGCCTCCAGGGTTTCCAGGGTCTCCTTTCTCCACAAACTGTGATGGAACAACAACAGCAGGCAAGCCGGGAGGACCAGGGTATCCTCTGTCGCCTAAAAACACACGGATGTTAGTGTGATCCACAGGCTGTGAAGGACTTTGACTGGTACTGGCCCCTGTGTATCCTTGTGACTATGCCAGTGATTGCAATCATTCCTGTTTTGGATACTTAACCTTTCAGTCCAGGGTATCCAGGGCCACCGGGCCGTCCATCACTTCCAGGTCCTCCAGACATTCCTTTTCCTCCAGGAAATCCTGGAGTTCCAGGACGTCCTGGTAGCCCAGGGAAACCCATCAGTCCTGAGAAACCTCTCTCACCTGTGGAAAGACACAGAGACTCCAAATGAGAGTGCTGTTCATCACTATGGAGAGTCATCATTTAAGTAAGTTAGAAACAATTCAGCTCCAGCCTACCCTTCCTTCCTGGTATTCCTGGCAGGCCCTCTCTAGTTCCTGGCCCTGGAGGTCCGGGGGGTCCCCTTGGCCCAGATGACCCAGGGGTGCCGGGCTGTCCTGGGGTTCCCTTCATTCCAGCAGGTCCTGGGAACCCTGGGTCTCCTCTTTCTCCTTTCCGACCAGGGAAACCTGTGGGTGGACGGATGTTGATGCGACAGATGATGGACGGCGAGAAAGGCAGAAGACAGATGGAGAGAGTTTTAGTTTTAAATGGAAACAGACATCTACATATTTATCTAAAAACAATATTAACATAATAATAATAATAATAATAATGTGAATATAAATTTCACAAAATCACATACAAAGAATAGAAACATTGGGTAACAAAAATATACTTACCTTTCTTTTTTTAATATAATAAATTAACTTACCTTCAATATGTTTATCAATAAATATTAAACAAAAGAAAATTCACAATTATTTCTATGCTTATTATATACACCAGCACACGCACACAACTGCAAAAAGCAGACAACAATGTAAACATACAGTACATATTCTCTTACATTGTTTATTACCTTGGTTAAACTGCAATTGCACTGAGATTGAACATATACAACCATGATGTGGCTGGTTATGTAAGGATTTAGAATTTTTAACATTTGCTGGATAAAACCTGTAATTATGTTTGATTTCCTTAAGATGTATAATAAACTCAAGTGCAATTCCAGACTGAATTAGTGAGGATCTACCGCCTAAAGTTGGTTTGTCCTACGGGATAGCGTACTAACCACTACGAGTTCACATTCTTAAAAAGAAAAGCCCATTTTCAACACATCTGTTTTCCTCATTTCACTAATTTGTCATTAATCCGGGACAATGCAGGGATGTGCTGAAAATAAAAAGCCCTTTTAAGAGTGTAGAAAAAGCCTCTAGCAACAATGTTAAACAGAGCTTGCACAAAAAAAACTTATGTTGTCACACAAACCCATTACAATTGATACAAAATGCACATCTGGCAGAGATTAGATGCGAGTATGTAATTAAACTACAAGGGTTAGTTCTGGCTGCGAAAACAAAACCAAACATAGGTAGTTACATTTCTCAATAAAATGTTTTGTTTCTGAGTCTCTCACGACTAAAATGTCCATCTTAAGCCAAATTTGACGAAGTTGAGTGGGGTGTGATACCTTCATTTCCTTCCAGTATCAAAATTTTGTGCCTTTTAAGTAATTTTTTTCTGAAAAACACTACATTTGTGTTATGATGCAGAATTGTGTGACTCAAATAGCAACACACCATGATGTCACCCATTAGTTTGTGTTGTATTGAAGACTTGAAACTAAGAGACTGAGACCATAAACTCATTAGGAAAATGGAAAAAGGGAGAGAATCATCAGAAAAGGGTTCATCATTTTTGATAAATAGGCTAAAATATGCAAAACCACCTCTAAAGCAACTTATCTTCTGGATTAAAAAGCAGTGTTTCAACTCTAAAGTGAGGAAACAAAAACAAAGTTTTTAGGAGCTAGCTAGCTTTAGTTGCTCTTTAAGGAAGGAAACTCCCCTTGTTTCAAGATCATTATTTGATTGTAATAAAATTCAGAAATCGTAAACTGTATTTATATTAAAAAGGTGCATTGGCTCAGATTCCTTCAGTTGTTTCACACCCCAGCAATGACTCGACAAAAAATGATTGAATTACAGAGATGGACATTTGTTTTGCTGCACAGATGAAGAGTCGGCAGACACTTTGAGGGAGGTAGCTGTTAAAGCGTTTGGTCTTATGCATGAATAGCAGGAGGATGGAGGGATGGAAGCAAAGGATGAAGCAAATGGCAGAATGGATGGATGGATGGATGGATAATGGATGGGGGAGAGAGTGTCTCACCTTGGCAGCCTATAACGAATGACCCAACACCAAGAACAAAAAGGATGGAGGGGTGAGAGGATGGAGATGATGATGGTGGTGGTGTGTAGGAAGGAGGGGAGGAAAGGAGGAGGAAACACAGGACAAGGAGAAACAAGAGAAGGAGGAGAGAAATACAAAGAAAAAAGACAGGGATGAACACTGGTAAAAGTGAAGGGATGAGTGGTGAAAGACATCAGTGATGGCTGAACTAACATATGTCTTCTTCTTCTATTATAAATAAAGCTACAAGTAACTATTTAGACACAGACGTGATCTCTCAAGTATGGAAAACTGAGTCTAAACTTTCTAAAATCCTACAAAATTAAATAGAAGTCTGGTTAGCCATGTGGTGAATAGTGGACACAGCTGCTGTATCTTTTCCCTCACCTGGTGATCCGCTCAGTCCCTTGCTGCCAAGAGGTCCAGGTCGGCCGGGAATGCCACCAGTCGGATCACCTGGCGGTCCAGGAGAGCCGGGGAAACCGGGAAGACCGTCAACTCCTCGCTCTCCCTTTAGTCCAGGAACACCAGAACGTCCGTCGAAACCTGAAAGACAAAAACAATTGTAAACTGGGCTGATATAATTCAGGATGGACAAAATAACAGAGAAGCCTGATTGAAGAATTTAACAATGCGAGTGCTTCTGTCTCAGATGCACCTGGTGATCCAGGTCCTCCTGGTGTTCCTGGCTGGCCTTTGTCTCCAGAAAATCCTGGTAAACCATTCTGTCCTGGAGCACCAGGTGTGGCTCCCAGTACCTCTCCAGGCTGGCCTTTGGCTCCAGGACGCCCTGGAAAACCATCTTTTCCTTTGCTCCCATCAAAACCCTGTCCTGGGATACCTGGAATTCCAGGATCGCCCCTGGGTCCAGGGAAACCTGAAGAGAGATGGGGTGGAGGAAACAGTCCAGGTTATTAAATGTATTGACGTTATTTGCCAAATAGAGTGAATGTAATTTTCTGACAACAGAACCAACAGTTAACGCCACCACCAACGTACCTGATACACAAGTGCTTCATTTAGTTTTTCCCACAGTTACCGACGCTTTAATCTACAGCCAGTTACTGTTCATCACAGCGAGTCTTGGCCTGGACTCTACTCTGGGTAAGAAATGCCACTAAAGCACATGGCTTTACCTTGTGGTCCAGGTTGGCCTCCAGAACCCGGGTCTCCTCTGTCTCCTTTGGTACCATCAAACCCTGGACGTCCTGACTGTCCTGGGAAACCTGGCTGACCTTTAGGGCCTGGCAGGTGCAGACGGGTACTATTTTAATCATATTAACTATCATTCATTTTCCTATAATGACACTTCACTATAATTTCTTTTCCCACATAGAATAAATTAATATCCCATTTGTTCTCCCAAAAAATATTAATTAAACCTAAACGTGAATCTAGTTCACTTTTGTATTTGCTCATTAATTGTTTGTCTAAAGATCCTAAAGTGATGTGTTTTATTTTATCAGGCGAGAGCCTGAACAAACAACACAAAGATGACACCTACAGAAAATAAATCAATTATTCATTTTCAAACTTTTTTCTTAATTAAACTCTTGTATGTGCCTAATACTCAGCTACTGAATACAACGAAAAACATTAGAGCTGCTGAGTGTATAAACTGTCAAAAAAGTAAAAAGCACTACAAAACCTCTGACAGCTGATTTTTACCTGGTCGTCCAGGTAAACCGGGGTAACCGGGGTCTCCATCCTCACCAGGTATGGTGCAAGGTAGCACTTGGCCTGGTAGCAGTCATACACAGGTTAGCAAACACATTTTATGGTCTTCAACAAACATATACGTGGACACACAATTGTAACATTAACTACTTGTATCAAAACCTGCCTGAAATAAAATGCACAAACTCTTAATTTGCACAGGAGAAAAAAAAATGATTGGATGACAAATTTGTATCTCCTTGTTTGTCTGTTTTGAGTTAAACTCCACTGAAGGTGTGTAAAAAATATTACTTTGGATCTGAAACAGCGGAAACAATGCAGTGATAACACCAGGTCTGGTACATGTTTACTATGTTAAACACTGTAATAAAATACATTTTATGAATGTCTTTTCTATTGTTGATTGTCTGTCGCCTCCATTCACGCAACTGTTGTTTTCAAAATAAAAGCTTTCTATTCAGGTTAATCTGGAGTTTGATCACGAGAATTATTGTGCGTTGTAGGTTGAATGTCGTTAGTAACAAATTCATCACATTAAAGGGCAGTTCAAAAATTAGAAGGTGGTGCTAAAACATTAGGAAGTTATAAAGTCAGTGTGGGTTTTGTGTTTGGGGATCAGATCTATTATTTCCCTCCCTCTCCACCCCACTGGTTAAAAGCACTTAGCAGAGGCAGGGCTTGAAAACATGCGCCAGGTTTCAGCAGCTTTGATTGGAGGAAGAGGAGAGCATGAACAACCGCAGCTGTCCAATGACTGGACAGAGTGTGTTGCATGTTTCAAGAAGGTGGCGTTGCTCTGAAGCGCCACACATTCGGGTCAAGAACCTGAAACTCGCCCGTCAATCATCGACTGACTCCGCTCGAATGGAATCCCTGAGACGCAGGGAGCGAGAGGCTTCCATCGGCTCCGCCATGAGCAAATGATTGACAGTGAGCTGGCTCGTTTCAGAATGCAAAAGACTACATTTCCCACAATCACTTGCTTTGATGAGGTACTTGAGAGCCATTATGGATAAGACACCGTGGGTTTATGAGTTGTCATAAAGGGCTTAATTCATGGTTAAAGGTCCCATATTGTATAAAGTGAGATTTCTAGGTTCTGTATTAATTCTATGAAAAGTAGCAGTGAATAGTGCTCAGTCCACAGAGTAAAGCCTTAAAACAAGCTGTCAGGACTTCCTTAACTTTGTGATGTCACAACTACAGAATGACGGCCCTTAGCCACGCCCAAAGTCTGACCCATTGCAGGATTTGGTGTGTTTCCTTAAAATCTGCCATGTTTTTTATTCAATCGCTCATAAAATGCTGAGCCAATCAGAAGAGAGGATCAGAGCCAATCAGATTGTTGTTGCTAGGGCCCCAGAGAGAGGATATGTTAAACTACATTGAGATGTTTTTTGTTTTTTTTTAACTCAATAAATAAATATATCTTCAGGACATCAACACTTCAAATAAAAACACAGAAAAAGACTAAAATATGGGACCTTTAAAAAAACACTATTATTGGAGCAAAAAATACTCAAAATTTGTTAAAATGTGCACCTTCACATGGCCATTGCATCAGTGCAGCTACTATAGAATAAAACAGCCCATTTATATTTTGGACACATTGCAAGACAGTCTGCAGCAATGCGTCTGATAAACTGAGAAAAATGTAGTCAAACCTGTGTTGGGCGCTGTAACGGTGGCTCTTTAAGTCATTTCCCGCTCTAGCCAGCATCAGTATTTCTAAATCTTTTCTCTTCAATGCTTCTGTAATGCGAACATCTTTACTCAGGGGATAGGTTACCGATCCACCAATGGCTGGGCTGCCTGAAACTGAAGCTACGGATTCTGCCCCAGGCTCATTACTCTGGCTGGTGGATAAAAAAGTTAGTTACCCACCCGTTCCCTCTCCGACGTCATTAACCCCTCCACAGCTGTTTTCACCTGGATAGATACACATGCACAAGGAAGGTCAGAGAGATGGAGGGATGGATGAATACAGAGAGAGAGAGAGAGGTAGAGAGAGAGAGAGGTAGAGAGAGAGAGAGAGAGGTAGAAGATGGCAGCATACAAAGCCAGTCAGGGTCATTTGCATGCGCCAATAAAGCAATTAAATTGTTTTTCATCAAACAGATATCAGCAAATCAGCAATCAGTTACGATCAATTAAGTCAAGGCTCATTCAGTTAAGGCAAAGGCATAAATAAAATGCTTCATTGTAAAAGTGCTTAAAGACAGATTATTCCCCTCAACAGGAGCAGAGAGAGACAGGAGGAGAGGCTTCACGTTCATGGGCAAAAGGACTTTCCTCGTTCTCTCTCAGCGCCCGTGAGCGACAATAACCTTCATATTAAAAGCAAAAATGAATCAGTAATTGAGCATTAGCATCATGGTGTGAGAGCACACACAGTCATACTGAGGATGAGCGGCCAGCTGCTGCTGCTGCTGCTGAAGACTTTGTGTCATTTAGTCTCAGAGAGGGAGAACTGAGCAATGGCCTCAGAAACCTAGAGCCCAGTGTTTCATTCTTGTTTAATCTGTGTCTTTTTTATTCTGAGATTGATCCAGATGTGTCCAGATGTATTTTTTTTTTCTATTGTTTTCCAAAACCAATCAATTTCTTTCTGTCACTCAAAATATATGTGAAGTTTTGGACCAAATATATCCTGAAAAACATGATGTTAAAATAAGTGTTCAGACTCCAGTGGGACTAATCTGAAGTGCGGAAACATAATTTCACTTTAAAAAGGTCAAACCAAACAACTTTCCAGAACAATTCACTGCTCTTTGAACCATAATTGACAGATGCTGCTGATAAAAATCCTCTCACCTCCTCTGAGACTAAAGAAGCACAGGAGCTGTTGCACTATCAGCATTAGAAATCTCATCAACATCAACTAACAAAGCAGTTTATGGATTATAGATTATTGGCTGCAGAAGAGTTGTATAAGCACATTAATGGAGACCATTAATCATGTAGTTAAGAGTGTGCTGATGCAGCCGAGGCATGAAGGGCAGGAAGCTGCTTTGGTAGAGAAAATCTAACAAGCGCTACGTTGTCCCTTCAGGTCCTGGACAGCTGGGCTGCTACAGCGAGGAAGATGAACCAGGAACTGTCTGTCCCCTACAGATGTCCTCTAATGGTTTAGGGTGTTAGGATGAGGTTGCTATGGTAACTACAGGACATGGAGGATGGGCAGTGATGGGATGAGATGGATGTATGACATGTTTAACATCCATGAACACACACACACACACACACACACACACACACACACACACACACACACACACACACACACACACACACACACTATATCTCTCACTCACTGAACACACCAACATCCAACCCTTCCTCCGCTTTCTTCTGCTTCTGTTGGTTCTCCCTGTCGTCACTTACCTCGCGGTCCGGGTATACCTGGTTGCCCTGGCAACCCAGGTATACCGGGCTCTCCGGGTTCTCCGCGGAAGCCTGGGGTTCCGACGTAGCCAATGCCGGGCTCGCCAGCGCTGCCGGGGCGACCCTTAGATCCCGGGAACCCTGGGAAACCTTTCTCTCCAACTGTGCCGAAGCCAGCGTCACCCTGGAGGAGAGGAGGAGGAGGAGGAGGAAGAGGAGGAGAGGAGATGAAAGGAGAGGATGCATCAAAATCCTTATCTGAATTTGTTGTTGCTCAGATTGCATGAATATGAATCCTCTGTATCTTGAAACTCACTGGGGGCCCTGGGGCTCCAGGGAAGCCAGGCAGTCCGTCTGTGCCAGGTTTCCCAGTTTCACCTGTGGGTCCTCTAGGCCCGGTAGCTCCCAACTCTCCTTTCACCCCCAAACCCACGTTGGGGTAGTAAGATGCTCCCTTCTCTCCCTTACGACCAAAGACTCCTGTTTCACCACGTCGACCCTGGATGAGAAGAAAAGCTTGAATTACTTCAGAAACCCCTTCTATAGTCAGTTTCTGTTAAATGTAAAACTTGTCTAAACAACAGAGTCAAAATTTTACTCACCGGAGGTCCTTGGACGCCACTAAAGCCAGGTAAACCAAGATCACCCTGCTCACCCTTTCGTCCAGGGAAGCCGGGGCTGCCGTTGGCTCCGGGAGCTCCGGCTAAGCCAGGGAACCCTGGAGAGCCTCCGCCCAGGCAGGCACAGTCGCCAGGATCACCTGGACGCAACAAGACAAGAAAGGAATGAGGGAAAAGGGGATGTGAAGGGGGATGAGGAAATAAGTTAGAAAAGATATTAACAGAGAGGGAGGAGGGAGTTTGCATATACCTCTGAAGCCCTTGTATCCTATGGTACCCGGAGGTCCTCTGGGGCCAGAAGCCCCAGGCTGTCCTGGGTAGCCGGTGGAGACACCATTGGGAGAACCTGCACACGTACACACAAGCAAACACACACACACACACACATTAAGTCAGATCAACTAGTGGCAAAATGTGTTGCCTCAAACAAGGTGTCAGCTCTGTGGTTTTCAGATTTCACACTGTTTCATCTTCAGCTGAATTGCACTGACCAATGTAAGACGTGTAACTTCCTGTCTTATTTTTTGTTCCACTCTCACCTGAATATTATATTATATATAATATAAGTCTATTATGAATAAAACAGGAATTATTCAAAACCAGCAGGTTGAAGCACAGCTTGGTGTCACAGTGTGAAATCAGGGTTAGTTTGCTCTGTTTGTTCATGAAGATTTGAGCTGCTGCTGCTGCGGCTGCTGCAAGATGACAGACGCTTAATTTTTAAAGCATTAAAACGTTTATATCATTGTAGAATATAAAACAGCATTGTCTTTAGCATGAATTCAGTGATTTTACATCGACTATAATGGCTAAGAGCTACTTGCCACAAGCAGCATGCATAGCCCTGTTGCAGTTTGGCACCTACACAAACTAAGGAAACAAACTGCTCAACAAACGCTGTCCAGTCGAGACTTTTATTGTGAAGAGAATCTAATGACAAAGGCCCACTCACTAAAAGACAACTGTATCTCTGCCTTAATGTGGGTCAGACTAGCCCTTAACTTGGTTTAAGGATGATGAGTCATTAGTAAGTAAACCTCGGAGCTCAGATTCTCATATCTATTACATGTTTGTTTTAGCCAATGAAAAAAGGAGGCTGCAGGAAGCCTCATGCAGATGAAATAACTTCAAAGTTCCCTGCAAACTGAAAGAAGGCACTTAATTATTATCATTGTTATTATAGTTGTTAATATTGCTTTCTTTCAGCTTGTGTCTCGATTCTTTATTTTCCTTCAACAATGTGTTTGTGCCAACAAAATTTAAAAAAAAAAAAGAAAAGAAATAATAATAAATCCCTGTTACAAAGACTGCCAAGCATTAACGTCCATGTAAAATCAGTGAATTTAGTTCAGAGCGGGCGACACATTGTGGCCAAAGATGAGAGAAGCAGCTTGGAGCAGAGAGACCCTCCCATCCAAGTCTGAAGCTAGTGAAGAGCCTGCGCTCTCCTCAGCTGTACTTACCACAGCACCCTGCACAGAGTACAGCGTTGGGGGAAAAAAAAGCACTTTGGCAGTGAGGTACTGGCTGCTGAGAAGATGTGTTTCTTGTTCTGAGTTTTTGCTTTGGCAGGCTGAACATGAGTCGTGGCGATCATAGCGTTATGGCTGCCTATGATACCCGTATTTGACTGACCTTTGTGCGGAGGATAGATGACGCAGGGATCGGTCGAGCCTTGGAGAACAGTAAAGTCAGTCAGCCAAAATGCTTTAAAGTCTGCGTCTACCTTGTCTTGTACTCTTACCGATGACCTGGCTTTTATGGCTTCACAATTACAAAACCCATTTATTTTCCTATTGCAAAGTATTTGATGCCAACCGCAGCTTAGTGCAAGAATGATGCTGCATCTCCATCTTGAAGTTGCTTTTTGTTTCATAATCTTATCTATAAAATTAATAATAATAACCTGCTTTCACACAGGAAGTGGAAGAAAACTTATACAACATTTAAAATTCAAAACAAATATAAAATAGAATGGAGGACTGTAATTACAACACTTCAGTTGTCATCTCTCAATTAAGCCACGTCAGTCCGTGTCATGACCACCTGTGGAGGGCCAGAGAGCTCTCATTAGTCGATTCTGTGTGAACATACTAGAAGGGCCCCGAGGTCCAGGAGGCCCAACGGGGCCAGGGAATCCAGGGGAGCCTGGGCTTCCTTCAGTGCCGTAAGATGGTAGACCCGGGTTGCCCTTCTCTCCCTTTGGGCCTGGGGTCCCAGGGAAACCTGAAGAGCCTGGACGAACTCCATATGTGGGATCTGGTTGGTGGAGATGATTGACAGACACATTCAAGTCATATTCTAATGTGAAAATAAATACATCTGTGCAGTTAACGATGATTACGATTGTTTGAGTGTAATTGATAGTAATTTTCAAGTAACTTGCCCAACACTGTTCCTGGCGGGCCTGGTGGTCCTGGGAAACCTGGAGGTCCCTGGTCGCCCAGGGTACCAGGCTGGCCATTGAAACCTGGATCACCTGGGAGTCCTGCAGCCAATCACAGAAAAGACGGTCAACACATCCAAAGGCAGGTCACTGTCAAATCCTATTAGGTCATAAGTAAATCTGTGTTACCTTGAACTAAGGTGCCCAGGTCATTAACGTAGGCAGGGGGTCCTGGGAGTCCGGGTTCTCCCTGGTCTCCCTAACAGACACACATCCAAAATCAAATAAGCTTTCCCCCACTTCAAACTATTCTTTTTAACCTATTTTTCCAACATATAAACACAAAACGAAGTCATTATCTCTGTGAATATGAGGGATATCCAAACAGTTCAGTGGCATTTTCTACAGGAAAGGCAGAAAAAGAAGAAGAAACACTGGCGCCAGCTGCTGGTGAAATACTGGTATTGCAAGAAAAATGCTACAAACTAAGACTAATAAAGTCTGTATCTGAGCCTGTTGAAGTATCCTCAGAACAGCCAGCATGTATATTCAAACACACCCTGATTTTACAGATGCTACACAACGTTATCCCACAACACAAGAAAGAAAGAAATCTAAAAATCTGAAATCTAAATCTAAGAAATTAATTGTGTATGTTGGTGGAATTACACACATTTACTTTTTGTTTTTATATTTCAATTTACAACAGAAAAGGTAGATTTACGTAAATAAGAAAGTGGAAATTTCAGGTTACGTCACGGCCCTGATAGTTTGGTTCTGCTCTACAATAACAACAGCACACGAAAACACAAGCGCACACTCTCCGTTTACCTTGGGTCCTATGTATCCTGGTTGTCCGGGGTAACCTGGGTTACCTCTGTATCCCTGTACCAGGAAAAATGATAAGAAAAAAACATTTAGTTTGATTTTACTGTACATGTGACTGAGGTTCCCACAACAGATTACAAAAAATATGAGGAATTCAGATACTATGAAGCTTCGCCGTTGGTGTAACTGTGAAAATATAAAGTAGTACGATTATATTACCATTAATGCTGCTCATTGATCATTTATGATCAATCTTTACTTGTGATACTTATATGGATTCTACTGATCATTTTTTAAAAGTTCTGCAGGACATTTAAACTGTGTCCTATAAAAACTTGCAGAAAATATTTCACAACACTTATATTATAATGGGATAGGATAATGGAAATTAGCATTTTTTATGTTTAATGCTAATAATATATATAAAATAATCAATAATGCTCAGTGCAACAACATTCAGCCATTTTCTTTAATATTTTCTAGGGGCTAACCTACCTGCTGTCCTGTTGGTCCCGGGGGGCCATTAAAGCCTGGAGGACCCTGTTTGGTGGAATCGCAGGCGACGTCCACCACAGAGGAAGAGGAAAAGGACCGGTCAGAGACATGTTGAACCACAGAGGAAGACAGGAAACAATCCCTCTAAACTCTAAGGAATCTCTAGGATGCTGAGGCTAGAGGAGGAGTCCTAGCACTAAAAACATTTCTACTTCCTTCCACCTTCTTCTTCTCTAAAATGTGACATTACAGAAATTCAGTCAGCTGTTAGCTCTTACTCTTGCCCCGGGGTATCCAGGAATTCCCTTTTCTCCGTATTCACCACGGTAACCGAAAGGTCCCTGGAATTAAGTGGAAAAACAGGAGTTTTCCATCTTGCAACAAGTTTCTGAATCTGAGACTTTTTTTTGCACCTTTGCTATGATGTTCTTACTAAAATTAAATGTTAAATTAGACAGAAAATCTATAAAAATGTAAGAAATACTTACAGGTTGGCCAGGATTGCCAGGGAATCCTCTGACTCCCTTTGGGCCAGGTTCCCCCTGTGACACAGAGACACCAAACAAAGAAGAAGTAATGAATTATGAGCCATGTGACAGTATCAGATAGATGGTTTGTATCTACATTTCTTGGTTTTACAGTGTTCTTGCATCATTTACATGTCCATTATCTTAAAAACTTACCTTTGCGTGTATAGTCTCACTTAAAAGAGAGAATTTCAATTCACAAATTCACAGTTTGGGACAGTTACTCCCATCGTTGGTAAAGTTCATTCAAAGGTTGACCAACCTTCTTTGACATAATCAAAAAGGATAATATCAAATGAGTTGCTTCATGGTTTGCTCAAATCTCATAAAACATAAAAATCTACTTAAAAAAAGCTGCACCAGATTTTTGAAGCATTTCCTGCCAAAGTTGACTTTCAAATACAATTAAATAACCTGAAACTAGTTATTTGGTGGCTTTAAAGGTAGGAAGTCACTAGCATCCTTAAAAATCATTTTGAAAGTTATACCAAGGAGACAAAACTTTCTCTTGATGGATAAAAACCACCAATATGATCCTTAAGAAACCATACATAACATTTCACTTACTTTTTATTCTGACTTTATGACAAAAGAAACTTGATGGGACGTTCAGGGACACATGGCTGATGTTGGACACTCTTAGGCGTTTACAGACATTAAAGCCATGTCCATGATCGACACAGTGTTGGTCGCTCTGCTTGACATTAAAAATGTCGGACCATACGAGATGAGCCGTGTTTTCCAACAAACCTGCATTCCTTTGTCTCCTTTGGGCAAACCCACAAACTCCACAACGCCATTGATCATGGGCTGGCCAGGGTCGCCAGGCAAGCCCACGTCGCCCTGGATGCCGTAACCAAGGAAGAGAGAGCTGTTTAAACGGCAACGGCGGCCAGTTGGTGGAGGCGGAACGAGGAGGGGGAAAGGTGTCGGGAACAGCGGCAGAGTTTTGGGGGGGGTTTAAGGGAAGTTGGAGGGACTGTTGGCTGGAGGATGGACAGAGCGTGGAGGGGAGTGAGGAGTTTTTTGGCTTGATGATGAGAGGTATTGTCTTCAGGATAAAGTTTAATACTTCAGTTACCAAACTTTCAAGAATCTCTGGCACAAATTATCTGAGACAAGAGCAAAAGGTCTGTAGTTTTGCTTCCTCTGCGGTTTTGAGATTCAGGACCAACCTCTCCTCCATCACTCCTCAAGCTTCCTCTTCCTCCTCCTCCTCCTCCTCACGTTTCTATGCCAACACGTCTTCCCCTCTATGGCTGTAAAGTTTGCAGCGATCACTGCTCCTCTTCCTGTTTTCACCTTTTGTCTGTCATCCTGCTTCCTGCTGCGTTGACCTTTTTACAACTTTAATAATTCAACCCCACCACATCCATGTGTGTGTTTGTGTGTGTGTGTGTGTGTGTGTTGAAGCGCTACAACCTCAGCTCCTACCCTCTCTTGCTGTGTTACCTTATCTCCTTTGTAGATAGTGAGAGTTTGTTCGCTTCTTAGTGACCCGTCGCCGGGAGTACCACTGGGTCCGGGAAGACCCACGTCGCCCTGAAGTCCGAAATACACACAACACACCATTAGCCAATCAGAAGGGGGAAGGGGGGGGACTGGAGGAGGAGGAGGAAAAAGAAGAGGAAGAAAGGCATGATGGGAAGTGAGGAGGAAGGGAGGATAAAAAGCAAGGAGGAAATGACAAGAGAGAAGTCAATAGAAAGACAAAGAAATAAACTACATGGCCAAAAGTATGTGGACATATGAACATTGCATCCATAGGACTGTTGAGCATCTTAGTTCAGACATTAATTAGCAGATGAAGATGATCGAGTCTATAAAATGAACCCCAACGTATGCCTGGGTCCTCGGCCCAAGCCTGGCCCATATATGTCCACATCTTGGGAGAGCTCAGCTGGCCTGGGGGGCAAATCCAAATCTGTGGATCTGAGCATTTAAGATCCATGGACACCTTTAAAAAGTTAAGACTCACCTGTTTTGTGTAATTTTTGTTTTTTATCCACCATTTAAATAAACATAGGCACTTAACAACTTAATTAAAATTGTCTGAAACACTATTTTGTGCTATGGTGTTATGAATTTAAATGGAAGTCAGAGCCCTTGTCAAACCACAAACCACTGCCCCTGAATAAAGCATTGTCCACATACTTTTGGCCAGATAGCTTGGGTAGTGACTGAGAAAGGCCACCAGATGCTGTCGAAAGCTCTGGAAAAGCCTTGTTATTCGACTTTTGAGTTTAGGATTTTTTTGACAAATAGGTAAAAAAAAAAAAAAGAAAAGATAAAAGATTGAAAAATAAAATCAAAAAGAGAAAAGAACAGTGAGTGAATCCAAAGATGAAAAACATGAAGGAGAGAGGAACAGACACAAAGAAAGAGAAGAGGAGAAGGGTGAGGGCCACTTCGGAGCCCCCAAATTTTTTCCTGGACTAAAGGAGGAAAATTAAGTCTGCAGTTTTATTTCGATGCTAAATAAAAGGTATTTCAACAGGCTAACAGTGAATCCAGCTGTTTCCGTGCTCAGTTCAACCCTGACTCTGTCTGAGCTCAGCGTGTGAGGGTTTGGTGTTTAGCACAAAGTGCATGCAATGTGTGAGTCAATGAAGATGACTGTTAGTACTCGTGTGCGATTGTTCGAGTGATGATGGGTGGGTTGGTTTGGTGAGGAGGAAAAAAAAAAAAAAGATGGGCTACAAATCCCAGAGTTCACCACCAGATGCCCAAATGTGAATAAGGAGGGAGGGGATAGTGCAACACAGGAAGTAGGAGCGAGTGATCCCAGCAACCAGTTACAGTCCATAGGTCGTCCTCTGATGACAGCTCAGAAGTTTTAATCAAGTTTTAATAAGAGTTGATGGTTAATCACAATGTATTAACATTGGTGCCATAAAAAGGCAAAATAGTAGGCAAAAATACAGCAAAATTGGGTGAATTTCACTTGATTTTTTTTTTTTCCTTTAAATTTGAAAGTTAAACTTCATTGTGTAAAATTTCTGAACCGTCATCCAACATTGAGGGAAATGAGTGTTTGACGCCACTGGACAACTCCTAAACAATATTTTAAGAAATCTTTGAAACTGTGAAATACACATTTCCATCAGTCTGATTGGGAAATAGAGGGACAATCGGTCCTTCATGAGTTTGGATTTCAACAGGATTAAATAGGTGTCAGTGAGTTTACGAGTTGTCTCAGTGGCGGTTCAGATCTTCTGACAGAACAAACCAGACTGAATCAAACAGAGGTTCATGTGATCTTTTTTATCATACAGGAAATGGATGTAACAAACAGTTCAGTAGTTGTGTCAATCTGGGGATGGAGAGAGGAGGAGGAGGAGGATGATGGAGGGAGGGAGGGATGCAGGGTGAATTAATGTGCGTTTGGACGGAAGACGTGCAGGTTGTCGAGCCTCCACCAAAGAAATTTAACATGCACAGTATTACTGTATGACCATCCAACACATTCAAGCACACACACACACACACACACACACACACACACACACACACACACACACACACACACACACACACACACACACACAGACACACACTGAAGGTCTTGGTGACGGGAAGCAAATATTCAGATCTTGCAGGCAGAGCAGAGAGAAGAAGTATATTAAAAGCCTTTATTTATTATTCAGCCAAGTGTAATGGTTAAAAATGACCAAACAGCGTGCACACCACACCCATGGTATTTCTGCCCTGATAAAAACCCTGTGAGGTTGAAGCCAGTGGGTGTTTCCAACCTTTACCATTCAACCATTAAATAAAGGTTGCTAATATAGCTTTTCTGCTTCCTCTGCCCGAGATTACAGCTTCCCTGAATGTTTTTTTTTAAACACTGACAGCCACAAACTTAGCGATATATCAGAAACTTGTTAGCCATATTCTGCCTACACATTTGATATGATATAATAGAAAAAAGGAAAAAAACTTTTAGTTTAGTTTTAGTTTTTAGGGTTTCTTTCTTTCTTTCTTTTTTAAACATGAAAGAGAAAGAGTTGAGCATCATGGGTTTCACACTCACTCTAGTATTTACACTAAGACACTAAAGGATCAGCTGATTTTACAACAGAAACTGTGTTTCTGAATCTCAGGAGGGAATCAACACCAACCAAAATTACATGGAGCTAATAAACAACCACTTTCTCAAATGGCTTTGGTTGGTCTTATAATAATAATATAATAATTTAAAGGCCATATTATAGCCTGTTTATCATGTCAGAGAAACTGACAAACGAAAAGTAACCAGCATCAACAGGCCTTATATGTGTGTGTGAATAAATCTTGACAGACACATAAGTCTAGACGAGCTCTTCAGGTAACATTTCATACCTTGTCTCCTTTTTCTCCTTGATACCCGTCACTACGGCTCCCCTGAAAACAACAAGCGTTAACACAAGACAAGAACCATGACTCCAAAATGGGAAAACTGAAGTATACACTGCCACCGTTTACCGCCTTATAGTAGAATAATACGAATCATTAAACTCTACCGTTTCACTTACCATCAGCCCTGGGGGACCGGGAGGACCAGGCGGGCCCTAAAGACAGAATCTGACTTAGTTTCACACACAAAAAAAGACAATGCAGCAAAAATATATTGAGTAAAATATAGACAATTACATATATAGGACTATTCTTTTTTTGTAATTTTCTGACACAAATTTGTGGTAACATAAGAGCTAAACTTTTTGTTGTTGTTGATTAAAACACTTACGTGAAATTGATTAAAACCTAAATGAATTAATTAACATTATTGATGATTAAGTTGTACATTAAACTGGTTTTGAGGCATTTTCAACTCATTGGCTGTAAAAGGGTTTTGTCATCAAAACCGCAGCGATTGATGTCCTCATGAGTGAATCAGAAAATTGCGTTTTACATAAAACGTAAAATAGTTTACATACGGGGTATCCATCAGGCCCCCTTGGACCAGGAAAACCAGATGGACCATCAGGACCTCTGATTCCCTGCGGAGACAAGACAAAATTATACAAAAACAGTTATACACATCATTATTTTACATGATGTGTATTACTAACATTCAGTACAGTCTTATGTCTTCTATTTTTATGTTTTTCTTTAACTTATACACTAACAGAACTTTCCTGCTATACTTTATTTATTAAATGTCAAATAATGATTTCATTTTATGTCACGTATTCATTATATTATGTCCATAACATTTTACAGTGCTCAGCTGCCTTATTCTGTTTTAAAGACAGTTCACCACCATGTTGCTGCATAGCAAGAAAATAAGTAAAAATCTTACAGGTGCGCCGTCCGGTCCTGGTACACCTGGGTAACTCTACATGAGGAAGAAAAACTGATTAATTAGCAAGTAAAAAAAATAAGTAGTACATTTACTCAAGCACTATAAATGGATACATCCACTCTGTTAATTCACTTCACCATATTTCTCAAAACATATGAAGAACTTTTACGAATGAAAATGCATAAATGTTCATAAAAACGCAACTCAATGGCCTTTCTGCTGCCACCTGTGAGGAGGCAACGTAAAATACAGGACATAGCAATAGACAATAAAAGATTGAGGGAGGGGAGAAGGGTCAAAGGTATCAGATACAAGAACTGAGTGGAAAAAAGGGGAGGAAGAAAGGTAAAGGAGAAAAGTAGCTTCTCGTCTTTATTCTGGAAACAGTTTTAGCTTTGGATGAACAGAATCAGTTTCAGCTAAACGTGAGTGTGGGCACTTACCGTGATGCCATTATCCGAGATGTATCGAGGCTCTCCTTTCTGACCTTTTGGCCCAATAGGACCCTGTTGAAAGAAAGGACGCCATCAGAAATAATCTCTACATTCGATAAATAACAGGATTCAAACATCTTAATTGTATAGACTAATATAAAAGAAGTGAAAGTTGATCCTCACAGCTGATCCGGGGTATCCAGGCAATCCTGTACCATATCCAGGCTCTCCTTGATCTCCTCTGGTCCCATTACAACCGTCCAGTCCTGGTAATCCTCTGCCACCGTCTGCACCGGGGTGACCCTATAGAGAGAGAGAGAGAGAGAGAGGGAGAGGGGGCCGAACTCTTCAAGAACAAGTACTGATCGCAGCATGTTTAAGACAAGAACACCTTTTGTCAAGAGGGACAATATTGTGGGGTTAGTGCTCTTCTGTATTTGCATGAATGCATATTGTGTGCATCTGGTTTACTTACAGGTACTCCATCAGTTCCTTGAAACCCTGGAACTCCCATTGGTCCCTGCACAAGTAAATAAACAATACATAGGACACCAGGTTAAACAGCAACACCTGGTGGCAAAAGCATGTTAGTGCTTGATGAAACTTACAATACAATCAGAGCACTACCTCGAGCTGAATAATGAACATATTTATAGGGAAGTCAGGTAATTGCTTCACTGATCTGCAGCACTCACTTTGTCTCCTTTGGGGCCAGATGGTCCTTGCAGTCCCATGCGGCCCTTCTCTCCTTTAGGCCCTGAAGGCCCCACGGGGCCACGGGGCCCTTCTGGTCCACTTTCACCAACTTCACCGAGAGGCCCAGGACGACCCTGAGAGAAGAAGAGAGCACAAACAACCTCAAGTTATTGGCACAACGACAAATTAGTTCTTATTGTTGCGCAACAATATGTCTCAAAAAATATTTTACTATACACAAAATGGTATTATTTCTCACATCCAGGTATCTTCATCAATCAATGATGTGAATCAGTTTCCCGTTTAGGATTGTGCGTATTCCTAATAATCACTCGGCTTTCAGGTTGCCCCAGTGTTTCCATTTTTCTAAGCATGAGGATGTGTAAACCTTTAAATGTTCAGAAATTCAAACAACTGCCTCCAACTGCAGTGAAAACAATGAAAGCTCTCGGACGTTGTTATGGTCCTCGTTGGACAACAACTTCATCAAGTGGCCTACAACAGGAAAATATCATTATTCAGATCTGCTTCCTTTACATGACCATCAATCATGACCGGACCGTTGCCTCTGACCGTATATTATGCGAACTTAAGAAGCCTCTTGTATTATCCCATAAGAAAAATTAAATGTATGTGTAATGTTTAAAAGGATGAACATTTCAGGGTTTGAGGCATAATGGTTTATTAGAGTCCCAAATCCATTATAAAGGTTGTATTGGCTACATGAGTGTGCCTGTGCTGAAGGAGACAGACTGCAGTGCCCAATTTTGGCCACATGAGGGCAGTAGAGAAACAAAGAGCCAAGACCAACAGGTGGTTTGTGCTGATTTAGAGCTAGAAGGATGGACAGAGGAATCCTTCTCTTCAGAGGCTGGGTTTTTGTTAAGACAAACGCACACACACAGATATTCACACAACAGCCTCAACTACTGACAACCTGCCATTAGCTCATCTTTTAGGCAGGATAACAGGGTAAGGAGAGAGAGGAGACGGCTGGAGGGAGGAGAGGGGGTGGAGAGAGGGACAGATGTCTGTGTTTGGGTCAAAGGAAAGTCAGAGGATCTGATTTCAGAGCTTCAACAGCCTGTCTGTAATCTACTTTTTGATTTTATTTATTATGCCGTTGTCAATGCCAGCGCAGAATCACATATATTCGCTCAGATTCAAGGCCTCGATATCAGTTACTAACATGCAATAACTGACTAATATGACTGACTAATCTCTCAATTTACAACTACAAGCTCTTGGTTGTTTCAGTTACATGCAAATACATGCAACAGGTATTTTGTCTTCGGGGAAAATCAATCTCAAATCAAAAAAATTTCAATATGACCAAATTTTTTTTACACTGAACTGAGGAAAATGTGCTCATAAACTCATTTATTCAGATGCCCCCCAGTAAAGCTAACTGGGAGTGTAAAACTAGTGTTGCAGATGTACATTTAACATTTACAAGACATTTACAGACACATTTATAGAGCTGCGATGCACGTAAATGAAAGTCTATATATGACTGTCCATGGAACACACATACAATATAGGCACACACCCTTCATTACACACAAAGTAAAGGTTTACACACCCCTCTGTTAGGTGCATTCACACATGTAGGCAGACACACAAGTAAGAAAAAGGAAGGTAATTTTCTCCCCCACACCTGGTCCCATTCATATATAACTGCTCTGCCTGCAGACACAAAACAATTTAACTCAACAAGATATTCTATAACTCTGAAATGACAAATCTAACATAAAGGGACATTCGAAGAATGTCTGACGCCAGTTATAAACAATCTTTAGTGTTTGTTTTAACCAGGAGGGATAACCAGACCCACAGAGTTTACAGCAGCTGGACCATTTGTATTAATTCTACCAATCACGCAAAAATACACAACACTGACTCTTAAATGCCTTCTTGTGACTGTCTAAACTTTATTTTTTTTTATCCTGCACGTGGTAAAGCGCACCTTTCTATTTGGTACATGTTATCTTAACACGTTATGATTTATCCAAGTGGCGCTAAAAAACATTTTCTATGGGGGGGTTGAATGGGACAATTACGACGCACGAAGTCCATCAGTCAGAATATTGCCAGTTAGATGAAAAGACAGTCAACTTAGCAAAGCACCTCACTGTGACAATGACCAAAAAGTGTTTAGTGGTAAAACCTACATATATGGGATATAACGTGTTCAGCTGTGAGCTTCAGAGGCGAATGTAGGCAGATGTTGTTGCCTTTGGATAGAGCTAAGGTTGATTTTCTTTAAGAGAGACAGGGACCTTTCCAAGCAGACGAAGAAGTGGGTTCACTGGTACCTGATGACCTATTGCTGTACTAACACCTGAACATACCGCCCTCCAGAACATTTGAAATTTTGTGCATTCCTACAAACAATGCAACCTGGTGCCCTGCACTTGGCTTTTAAAATGCCAATGATCCTGGATTAGCCTTGACCACGCCGTGCGTCTTGCTGAGCTCTGCTTCCAGCCCATGTGGCCTCGGGGCACCCAGGTAACAGTAATGACAGGGCTGTGCCAGGTAAAGGCAGCCTGCCGGAGCTGTCTGGCTCGCACTCACACCTGGTTTCACCTGGGGAAAATATGCAGGGGTCCTAGAGGGAGCCACTTTCTCTCACGCCTCGCCTTCCATCCATCTCCTACTCCATCACAACTTTACTTTGACTGCACCTTCACTTGTTGATCTTCCTTCCTGAGACTTATTTCTTTGCTGTCTCTCTGTGCGTCAGCCCAGCACTTCCTCCTATCGACCTCTAATCAGCCTTCAGCCCATTTTAACAGTCGTCCTGCAGCCTGCCTATGTCTATCTGCTTTTATGCAACTCCTCCAGAAGAAGACATACTTCAGAGGGTCGAAGGGTCACCTCCTCCAAAGGCTCCGACATCTTTCTAGTATCCATTTTTGAGGTGACAAGGGTCACTTTCAAAGACTCTAGTGCGTACCCTGCCTGTCTGGTGTCAAACAAAAGGTGAGAGGTGGCGTGTTAGTTAAGGCGATATGATGGGTTGCTAATCATAGTCAATTAGTGGACTCATCATTAAACAGGGAACCTTTCCCACTTGCGAAAAGCTTACAAATGTAGGAAAGGGCCACAAAAATCTCATCTCTTTGATGATGAGCTGGAAGTCAGCCTCTTTGAGCGTGTGAAGGAGGAAGTGAGGTGAGTTTCCGGGGGGGTTTCAACCATCCCTGTTTATTCCCTACATGGCATGGAATTAAAAATGCAGTCTGCAGAAGATCACAGAGAGAAGGGTGGGGGGGTGGGGAGCAGGGATTAAAGGGAAAGGATGAAAGGGAACAAAACTCAGAAGAACAAGCAATAAAGACTATTGAATCGCATCCAGGTAATTTAGGGGTCGCTTCATGTGTACTATGCAGGCATGAGAGTGGTTGTGGACTTCTAAGAAAATGAATAAGCCAATTTCCCCAAAATGTTGACCGGTTCCTTCAAGGCTGTGTAAATTATTTTCTGCCACTAGAGAGCAAAAGACCCCAGAATCATCTTGACAGATTCATAGCCCTAACATGTTATCGTGGTCTTATAATGTTGCTAAAGCTAACAGCTAACTGTCGCATTACATAATTTGGGGTTTGTCTCTGGCTATCCAACATTCGCTTCTTGTGGACCTGTTTTGCGCTTCACCAGTTTCTAAATGCTCAATTTTTCAACTAGCTATACTTGCATGAGTCCCCACAGTACACATCTAAAAGGTGGCACACACTATATCATTTTTTTTTAGTTTTTCATACACATGGAGACACATTTTATCAGATCAGACTATCCACCATGCCGGCGTCTCAACACTGTCACACCCTTGCCAGTTGGCATCCCTGTCTGTTTTCATGCCAGCCCAGCGGGTCTCCGCCCGGCTCTTCCAGACCTTCCATCCTCATCACCTTCCAGCAGACTGGTCAGTTTGTAGGTCCAAATCCCCTCCAGCACAAAGGACACAATGGATCCTATTCTGGGCCACTAAGCTCTCTGGACTAACTGCTCCCATCGGGCCTACCTCACTTCCTGATAGAGGAGAGTGCTTGGACAGACAGATTCTAGCTGCCATGCGTGTGAAAAACCAGTGTGTGTGCGTTGTTCGTGAACGCACACGGCGACAAGCACGGACGCGCACTCACCCTCAGGCTCTCCGAGGGTTTATCGGGACGTATTGTTCTGAGGGCTGGGCGTGCTAGGGGGAAGATTTTAGCTGTCACACCGCATGCTCACTGGGGGACAGTGATGGGAGCAAAGTGGAGGGAGGGGTTGGCAAATGTTTGGTCTTTGGGTGCAAGTTTAATCAGCAGGGCAGTCTGATAACCCAATTACAGTTTGAGCCACATGAATCGGCAGAACCTCAAACGGCCCTCAACAAAAAAGGCTGAGCGACTGGCTACAAAATGCGAACGGGACTTTTGATGCTGTAAAAGATGAAACCGCTAAGAACACTCACTGAAACGATAGCAACTCCCACACCCCGTCTACACATGCACAGACAAGAGAAAGAGGGATATCCTCTCTAGATGGGAATGTTTACGTTGTGTCGACTTTTCTTCCTCCAGCGATCAGACGGCGAACCCAAACACCTTTGTTTATTGCAGACATGTTTGTCCTGCCCAGGCTGAGTGATGATAACAAAAACATGGCGGAAACACAGAGAGAAAGAGAACCTCACACTATCTAAGATCGATCTTCTGTACAGAGACGATCGACATAGATCGTTTTCTTCCACCAGATCCAGATCATTATTTGGATCTACACCAAACTGTACTAACTCATGGATCTCAACACTATATATGTGTGAAGTTCCATTTATCTTTATTGCAATGCCCAACCAATTTTGGTTGGGAGTCTTCAGTTCAGTAGGTTTTGTGTAGACCTACCAAATACTAAACCAACCAACAGAAAATATGACCTCCTTGGTGGAGGTAATAAACGTTAAATAGAAAAGAAGCTTGTTTAATGGACAGAGTTTTGGCGAGTATTATATCAGAGTATTGTCTTTTGTCTCCTTTTTTTCCATCAAACTTTTCCTGGAGTCTTTTCCCTTCACTGTATCTCAGCCACCAGACTTGCCGTGTCTGAACATCAAAAACAGCAAACGCTCCAGACTAAATAATAAACTCCCCCAAACTCTGTCAGAGTTACCCTTCATTTCCTGGGTGACTCGGCGTCTACAGGAAAGCACTAACCCTGAGGGCCTAAATGTTTACCTTTGCATCATGGCCTTTTATAGAGCATCAAGTAAATGCTGTCTGTTACTAGGTATTAGTGAAAACAGATGGAAGACACCAACACCAACCTATTTTTGGAGTTTTAGTTTAACATGATTCATGAAAGCTTGATGCTCTTAAACGCTTTGTGTTTAGAAGCTAAACACAATTAAATAACGTTTTATAGATTTGAAAATTGAAAAGTTTTCTGGAGCTGGTCAAACTACCGTTAAAGGCAAATCAATCTGAAGAGAGAAAATCACTACATTCACAGCTGGGTATCCCAGCAGCACCGTCTTTTCTTCTTTTCTCTCCCTCTTCCACAGACTGTATGTTTTTCCTCCCTGTGTGCTTCCCACCCCTCCTATGTAGCTCTGACTCATCTGTTTGCAGTGATGGCCACCATTAAACAAACTACCTGTTCTCTCTTTTCATCCAGGTGCTTTCCCCTCCAATAAAAACCCCATTAGCGGTCACCAGGTCCCGCTGTCCCACGGTGATGATGTCATAAAGTCAAGGTGTTTGTTCAGCTGTCAGACAGCTTATTTTAAACTATAATGCTTTATAGACTGCTCCTTTTTGAAAAGCAAAACCAAAATAGGAACTAAACCACAAAACGATACTTAAGATCAGCTAAAGCCATAAACATAATACAGAGGATTTTTACTCCACAGATTTGGTCTAATTGGGGCTCAAACGAAGTGTCCACTTTATAAATTAGCCTGAGGTGACAAGTCTGAGGCCAAGCAACAGATGTAATTGGCACGTATGGCTTGTTCAAGACCTTAAAACCAAACATACAGATGTGTCAGTTGAGGCAATTCAGATAAAGATGTTGGGTAATGGCTCAAAAATCAATTACAAGTCGTAGTAAAAGTTAAAGAGTTAAAGAGTTAAAGAAAATTCTTTAAGGCTCCTGACAGACATTTAAAATCTGCTGATATGACTTATACAGCTGTAGACGACCAGACACACCAGTTACACCCTGTCCAGATACCATCTTGATTTTGAACTTCAAATGTTTGTTTTTTTTTTTTTTTTTTTTTTTTTTCCATGATACAGTATGTTTTGAGAAGGACCAGCCAAGTTTGGGTCATGGCATCAGTTAAAGAACAACATCTAAAAAGAGTGGGAGCAGGAGCGGAGTTAGGAGATAGTGATGAAAGAAGCGTCCCATATGGCACAAAACGAGTGTACGGGGTGAATGAGAGTTTCAGATTATATCATTAACAGCAAAACGAACAATATGATGATGACTGGGAAACATATGAAGGCAGCTACAACGCTACAAGTCATCGCTTGAGACTGTCTTGGAAAGAACAAGCCCATAGGTCATCAGTGCAGCAGGTTATGATGACCCATAATTAGAATTTGTTGCTAGGCGACACCTAGTGGTCACGTTGATTATGTCAGGGGCAAAGAGAAACCAACATCTGGTACACAGGGGCACATTTAAAAAAAAAAAGGTATTCAGGTCAAATGTGCTTGTTCATTTATTTAATTTCAGAGTTTTCTGATTTCTTTAAGTGCAGGTAACCTTACACTCTGTAAAGCAAAGCTAACGCTAGTTCCCCTAAAAAGACAGCTGCTCCTCTAAATGGGCCCATCATTCAAAAAAAAAAAAAAAAATTTCAAATGTTTAATTGAAGGAGACTTGAATCCAGAGACTGAGGCCATAAACTCGTGAGGAAAATATTTACTGTCGAAGTAAACAAGTGAGAAGTAGGGCCATTTTCCCACAGACTTCAATACCATCTAACTTCTGAATGGTGGCTTATCTTCATGCGTCAGGCCTATCAAAGACTGCCGACCTGTCCAGGTTGTACCCCCCCACCCCCACCCCACCATCACCATTGTCAGCTGGTATCGGCTCCAGCCCCCACGGGTCCAAATAAATATATATCTATATATAGCCGTCAAAATCCAATCTGGGTCAAACCCTTGGTTCCAAGCAGCAGAGACAGCCAAGAATGTGACAAAACAACAGGCAACAAAGTATGTGTTTCAGATTTGATTGGTCATTGGTGGAAATATATGTGGTTTTGAAGTATGAACCTCCTGGTTCTGCTTCGGCTTCACCTCTCTGTGTTTGTAAGAGGGAAACAGATCTGGTCACGTTATCCTGCCGGCATGACAAAGTGAGCTCCATCCACCTGTGTTTAGTTGAGTAGGGGTGATTTGGATTTCTGCAGATACAGCTGACATTCTGCTAATGTGCAGTTTGAAAATTTGTATCAGTGTACGCATGTCTGCATCAGCAGCGTGGGACTCCTGTTCCACTTATCTCAAAGCAAGAGTCCGGAGGTAGACAATACAGCAGAGTTTCTTCTCTCAGTTGCCCTTTCACTCCATCCAGATAACATCTGATGGCCACCCAACCTGCAGCTGAGCACCCACTGACAATACAGTCCAGATCAAAAGCAGCACAAATGACGTCTTTCCAATAGTTTGATTGTGTTTGCACAGACTTTAGGATTTAAGACAATACCACACACATGCACATCCTAAAGTCATTTTGGTCGTGTTTAAAAGGTGATGAGCATCTACATGTTTAACTGCACGGCACTGACTTTAAGCTTCAGTAACAAGCAGGGCAGGGCAACTGTGCTGAAAAGAAAAAATGCCTTAAATGATAGTTTGTGTTAACTGTGTGTGCTATGTATGAGTGTGTGTAGGTGGAAATGTCATAAATAACTGTGCCGTCATCATCGCATCAAATCACAAGAGCCTATAAAAATCAGTAATAAGCAGTTTTGTACATTCCTGCACGTGTTTGCCCTTTTGTATAGGTGTGTGTGCGTCTATGAAGAAGACACAGCACGGAGGGGAAACTGATGAGACTTTCCCTGTAGCATTTTTCCATTTCATTCTTCATCTACCTTTATTTTCTGTGCTCATTCTTCAGTAAGATTCTACATTTCAAAATAAAGCTCCTTAAAAACTTTTTATTGGTTGCACGTTGCAATAAAACCTCAGGTGCAGAATAACACCTCTGTGTTGTGCAACACAAGATTTAAACGGTATTGTGATCAATTATGTAATCGCTAACTTTGCAGTGTTGAAATTTGTTCATGGCTCCACATAAAACCAGACCAAATCTTACAATGCTGAAAGAAAGCATAAAATCTGCTCATCTGCAGCCTCCAGGAACATATAACAGATGCTTAAGGAAATTAGACACCGTGCACTTTCTGCTGAAAAACGCACACACGGGTCATGTCCAACCAGCTCAGGTTTACAGAAGTTCCTGCAGGAGCCATGTGAGGGCAGTAGAGCGCACTGCAACCATGATGCAGCAACAGGTCCAGAAGTCAGACACCACTTTTTCATCAACTTGGACAGGAAACTGGTGTCAAATATATATTATATCTACTCTGCTATGGATTTCCTCTTCTCTCTATTGGTTTATTCTAGTTTTACTTCAAATACCTCAGTGACACTGGAATCACTTTACTTTCTGTTCCTTTCTGCACTTTTGTTATTTTACATTTAACTTAATGAAACAATAATAATGCATCATGAAAGATTTATGAATTAGGATTCAAGCTGTGATTGATCCAAAGAGGCGAAACAACCTGAGAGCAATGAGAAACGAGAGAGACAGAAGGATAGAGTAACACACACACTTGTCTGTGATCTCGGCGCCCCTGACCTTCTGGTCTACCCTGGCCTTTGTGTTGCCTATGACCTTTAACCTTTCCTAGACTTTGTGTCGGTGAGGGGATGAGCCGACTTTGAGTATCAGGTGTGTGTGTGCATTCAAAAGAGACTGAAGACAGCGAAGGTCAAAGCTAAATTGCATCCTGACAATTATTTCAGGGGATGGTTTTTTTGTGTTCGTTGAGCCTTTTTCGACAAAAGGAGGCAAAATGGCTGCTCTACTGCCATTTTAAAAATGCATGGAGCGTCTGTGTGTGTGTGTGTGAGAGAGAGAGAGAGAGAGAGAGAGAGAGAGAGAGAGAGAGAGAGAGAGAGAGAGAGAGATGATGAAGCCTAAACAAAGCCCACCACCATTTTTAGACTGATGGCCTCCAAAGGAGGGAAAGCCTGATAAAATACCATAAAGGGGCCCATGAGAGTGTGTGTCTGTGTGTGTCTAGATATGAATGACAGGACACGACTGATAAGACTGTCCTGTACATTAGTCTCGTCTGTAGGTACATCATCATACATGTCTCACACAGACACACACACTCAGCAAAACCCAGACAAGCTTAATAATCACAAACACAACACATTAGACAACGCATGAGAGAGAGAGAGAGAGAGAGAGAGAGAGAGAGAGAGAGAGAGGAGATAAGGAAGGACAGAGGAGACAGATCAAAGCCATTGTTTGTGCTCGTCTCAGAGCCGAGCTGCTGCTAACACTGATTATCTGTGTGTGATCTGAGCCTGTGTTTTAAAACACCTTCATTTCTCCGGCTGGTGCTGACATTTACACAGTTTAACATCTCTTAGATTTGAAAAGAGAAGAGGCTGCGTCTCCCTTGCTGTGAATCCACATTGCTAACCACTTCGCCGCCCCGCCGTTGCATCCATTTTCACTCATTTGTTGTCACTTTGTGGTCATTTTGCGTCCGTTTCAATTGTTTATTTTTGTCTCTTTTTAGTCGTTTTGCATCAAATTTGAGTTTCACTTCCTGTCCTGATCCAAGAGCCGCCTGTTTGGGCCCCTGGGCCCTGTAAGCCTGTTCACATCTAGGCCTGTGTCTATTTATTCCCACTGCCCACTTTCCTCTGCACCGTCCTCTCTTCCCTTTCGTTTCCTTTCTCCTTTTTTTTTTATGATCTCTTCTACTCCATCACTCTCTCATCTGGTTTGACATAAAAGGAATTCTGCACCTCTACAACTGTTTCTTCTTTCTCCTCCTCTCTACCTGCTTCAGGATTAAAGTCAAGGAATTTAGGGCTGGAGAGAAAGTCTTTCATCCCGAGGCCCTGCAGAGGGGTTCTCTTATCTTCCCATCCCACCGAGACACACATCCACTATCACTTTGCCCTCATCTTATTTTGAAAGGGTCAGACGCTGCACTCTCTCTTTTCCTCTCTATTCATCCTCCTTTCCTTTGTTGTCTGGGAGCATGTCTCTCTCTCCCACAATTACATACGTCTCTATGCTAATGCCTTCATGTCAACATTATATGAATCACTGGAGCCTCTTTCAACCAATCACTGTGATTCTTATCATATATTTCAATTGACCGAGAAACCGATTGTTTTAAGCAAAACTTTTTATTTTCAGCTTCTCAAATGTGAGGATTTGCTGCATTTCACTGTTTTATATTATAATATTTTTATTTCACTGTAAAGTCACTTTTTTTTTTTTCTTCTTACATTTTATGCAGGGCGGCACGGTGATGCAGTGGTTAGCACTGTTGTCTCGCAGCAAGAAGGTTCAAACCCCGGGCCCCAGACACATAACATTCGTTACATTCGGTGAGGCTAAATTGCCCGTAGGAGAGTGTAAATGGTTGTTTCCATACTGGCGACCTGTCCAGGGTGAACCCCGCCCTTGCCCAGTGTCTGCTGGGATTGGCTCCAGCCCCCCCCCCCGGGACCCTGACAGATAAGCAGTTTAGATTTAGATTTAGTTTTGGCACTTAAAAAAGTTAGTTCAGTCCTGGTTGTGTCCTGCAGCTGATTGGTTCCTGTCCAACAGCCTCATTGAATATTGGGAGCCGAGATGAGGAGCAGAGTAAGATTATAAGTAAATTAAGGTAAAGAACATGCATCTACACACACTAATAAAACAATAAAACCTGGCAGAGAGAAAAGAACAACAGCGAATGTCTCAATTCTAGAAATCTGGGAAAATGACTCAGTAAATCATTGTCCCCCATTAATTCAACATGATCAACCAGCTGATTAGTTGGTGATAAATGCCGACTAGAGCTGAATGTGATGACAAACTACTGGCGATGCCTCGGTCTGGAGGCTGACGCGTCAGGGCTGGACGATAACACAAAACAACCCGGAGTGTAATCACCACAGAAACACCCCGACTCCAGCGGGACAGAAACCGCTGAGCTGACCCCTTCCGGCGACTTGTCAAAATCTGGTTCCGATCGACACAGACGGAGGTCCGACAAAATTAAATCAAGTGCCTACTTCCTGACCGCTCTGCAGAATGAAAAGCTCCAGTGTGTTGACCCAACTATTGCTTAAACACACACACACACACACACACACACACACACACACACACACACACAGAAAAACCTTCCTGAACACTGACCCCTGACCCTCGAGGTTTACCCAATGGGAGCGGATGTTATTGGACTTAATGGATCCAATATGACACAGATATTAAAGCCAGGAAAGACTAAAGTAAAAAGACACAGGACTTTAAGTTGAAGTAAAACTGAAGCCCTTTAGCTATTAATAATGAAAACCAACACACAGAGTCTGGGTTGCGTCTCTGGTGCGCTTGTGTCAGGGTCGGACATGATATCACTCTGGGGAGCGGGGGTGTGACTCAGGTATTAGCAATGGATTTAAGAGCCACAGATGATAAATGAGTTACAGAAGCTTAAGCATTTACTAAAAGCCTCTTTATTCTTTTTTAAACACACAAAACTGACAAGGGATGAGTTTGTTCTTCACACTACTACCAGAAGTTTGTTTTCATGCCACAGTTTCTGGCTGCAAGAACCATCTTCAGGTCACATTTCTATGTCTTGGCATGTCAGTCCTGCCCTCCTCCCCTATAAGCAGCACACTCTTCCAGTGCCCTCGAGAGCTATTGGCACAGTGGTTGGTAAATATGAGCCAAAACATCTGTAGACGGCAAACAGCATGAATAACATGGAAATATGAGGAACATTTTGTTTTATCCAAAGTTGATAGGCCGACATATTCTATGTGCTCAAAGCTTTTTTGTTTGTTTTTGGTGTAAACCTGCATTTAAAACCACTACGTCAGCTTTTAAATGAAATAATCAGGTATTTATTAGTCAACCTTCATATTGAACCTCCTGAAATGTTGAACTATTCCCTAAAAGTCAACACCAATAATCTCATTCTTCGTTTTTTTTTTTTTTAATTTTCCAAAGCGAAAATATGAATCTGAGTAAATTCTAAATGAGGTTTTTGTTTTCCTTCTTTACACCAATATAAAGAGACAAAGAGATAAATGTTCCCTCAGGGATCAACAGAGCATCAGCAAAATCATACGTGACAACGTCTACACTCTGTCACTTAGCATCAGTTAGCATCAATAAGCATCAGCTGCTCATTACGTGCGTTATGTTTCTTTTTAGAAGAAGGTGCCAGCGTTTCTTGCCGGCACAGCTCCAGCATTATGAAAGCAATGGATTGCACGACTGTGTGAACGATGAAATCACGCAGGAGAAAGAGAAAACTGATTCGGAGCCAACTGTGCTTTTCTTTCTTATTTTCTCATTTCTTTTCTTCTTAAGATTTAAAATCTTGATCTAAACGGTTGCAATGGAAAATGATTCAAACCCTTAAAAGTACAGAGCTGGGCCAGAGACAAACTCATTTATTTTGGGGCAGAGCAGCGTCAGTTCCTATAAATTTGACTTGTTTTCTGTGAAGTCTGGTGTATGATGGTTGACATTTCTTGTTGGTGGTCTACGCCCTGTCCTAGTTTAATCTACTGATCAAATAATGAATGCTTGGCCAATCAATGCCTTGTGAAATGAAAAGAAATATAATTATTGTTTCCTATAGAAGCTTTCTCAAAACCAACCAGCTATTTCAGACTCTATATAGTCTGGTTTATTTCCAAGTTTGAATAAAGGATCTGTCTCCTGACCACTCCACCATATACAACACACTTCCATTTTTTTATAACCTTACCAGCAAATTTTTAACATATGCTGTGAAACTAAATGCCTAAATTGGACTTCCTGTTTAAAAAAGTAATGATTTTTTCATTTTATTTCATTCATTTTCATTCATTTTAAAGTGATCATTTATCTTTGACATACAGGATTGTGCAAGTCTTAGGCCATCCTTAGATTTGTTGTTTAAGCAATGCTATAATGACCATGTATAATTTATTTCTTTATTTATATATCTCTTTAAATGAATACAACCATGGTACTGTATATCTGACTTCCCTTAAAAGCAAAGCATCATCATAGACCTGCAGTCATGAAGGAAAACCATCCGGGAACGAGCCAGGTTTCCCAAACCTGAGCTACTTTCCACCTGTGAACTTCGGGGCCGTTAACAGCTATGATCGAGAACACGCATCACCTCACCGACTTGTAAGTACAAAAGTAAAACTGAAAAGAGACAAATAAGCACCTTACCACCTAAACGGCTCACAACAATAACAGTTAAAGAAGGTAATAGAGCTGCTGGCTGTGTCATTTAGGCCGAGCAGAGGGCCCGTACAGAGGTAGGTGCTATTACAGGAGCTATATCATTTACCTACAGGTACCCGGCTGCAATGTGGCGCTTGTCACTATATTATTTACCTAAAGTGGCGTACAGTAGGCAGGCAGTAAGTGTAGGCTTCTGTGTCAGACAGTAATTGTTGTTTGGATACAGGCTGAAAGAGACCAAGCTACAGTGTGAAGTTTACAGTTAGTCTGGTTTTTAGCCAGAGGTGAACACACACACACACACACACACACACACACACACACACATAAAAACATGATTAATCATCACAAAAAAAAAAAAACAAAACAATCCTGTGCTGTCTCATCAAATATTTGATTGATGTTCAGCTCTAATATCTATTTTTGGACAATATTTACTTGAGCTAAAACTAATTAAATTATTATTTGTACCCCCAAAAAATTGCAGAGGAAGTTGGAGTATTTTTTTTTCCCAGGCTGCAGGAACAACCACAATGTATATTTAGCCTGTCAGGCAAAACCCTGGGCAAAATATGGGCTTAAAATCAGTTGAGGAACTGAAGGTGACTTATATTAAAGTGAAATCAAAATAAAAAGTGATAAGTGATACATTGATACATTACATTAACCTTCAATTAGCAACACTGAGCAGTGATGAAGGCACATTTATTTACCACAATTACTCGGTGATTTGTGGTTAGAGGTGTAAATACAGTGTTGCATTAATCTCAGTTTTTTATACATGAAAGATAATACAATTTTCAGGATGTGTACAGAATTCAAAGACTGACAAAGCTGCCACTGTGATGTAAACTCATGCTTTTCACTTTCATCACATGAGCAGTAGAGACAAGATTTAATTTCTTTGATTTTTGTCGCACGCTTTCATGTCTAAGAACATTTCAGAGAAACTTTGAAACTTAATCTCAAGCCGTTTCAGACAGAAACTGCAGCACTTGTACTTGTATTTACAGCCGTCCCCTCTCTGACCTGATGATGCATTTACAGATGCTTGTCAATGTATAGGAATTTTTATGAAGCCAGCAGGTTTATACCGACATAAAAAGAGACCCACAGAGGTTTCCCCTAAACTATCACTCCGCGGTACAGCCATAAATCAGACGGCGGAGCTGCCTTGTTTGTTGCCACTAAAGTGTGAACAGCTGACCAGTGGAGAACATGTGTATACATCTGTATACACTATGTGGAGTGGACCTGCAGAGAGGTCTGATTCAATTTTGTTTGGATTTCACTGGTGACATTTAACATTGTGGTCAATTTTATTTAAAGGTCCCACATTTTACACTTTTCCTGTCTTTCATTTGAAGTCTTGATATCCACAGGAAGATTAAAAAAAACAGGTTGACTTAAAGGACTAATCTACCTTTTGACAGGAAAGTTTTTATACGTTTAGTTCTGAGTCTTAGTGCGTATGAAGTGGGTTGGATCTTTTTTTTTATTATTATTAAAGGTCCCATATTCCAAGTTGTGATATTCATAAGATATATTTGTGGTTTTAAGAACAAAAAAAAAAAAAAATAAAGGTTCAGCAATTTGATACTTTTAATCAAAAAAGATATGAAATTTTTATTTTATACAATGTGGAACCTTTAAACCCATAAAAAAAAAAAAAGTCCAAATAAGGATATTCTTCATGGCAGCACAGCACTGATCCGTACATGTTGGAACCAAATCCTAAACATTAAACCGCATTAGCCTTTGTCATTGTAACACAGTGTATCTCAGAGCAAAAAGGCCCCTGTGTTGTGACTGTTTGGTGCATCATATCATTACAACCTTGGTTGCTCGCAGTGTCATCCTTGAGACAGACTATTGTTTTTCAGCGGCCTGTGGAAACACTGCCTTAATGCTACCTAAAGAACAGCAGGAAGGAAAGATGCCTTCACATTAATGTCATGGTAGCAAAGCCAAGAAAACAAGTTCCTCGCCCGAAGACATGATCTGTTTTAGGTTTATGTGTCTGAGTCTGATTCCTCGCCTGGAGAAATAACAGTGCAGTCTATAGAAAGGGCTGTTGAAGCATGCATTACACAAACTGACAGCGAGCTCACGTTGATATTTGTCAAACAGTGATAATGTTTGCGGGCGTTAATGTATGCAGATGTGAGGAAAGAGATAAAAAACTTAAATTGGAGCCTTGAGGTCACCGTTTCTTTACAAACCCAAAGGTAATTTTACTTGTTTCCGCAAATCAAATTACCCGTATAGCAAAAACCTCAACTGAAATAAATGTTTCACAAGGTAAACACAGTGTTGTGGGAAAGTTTTGTGGCCAAATGACACAATTAACAACTGTAGTTTGCTAACATACAATAAATCCTATCACATAACTGGCCCTGCCCTGTTTGTCTTGTTTAATTGATAAACATGTTTGATATTGTATATTTTGTCAGTTCTCATTTATTTTATCTTTATTTCCACTATTTTATTTCACACTGAACTTTGCATTTCCATGTTATCTAACCTCAGGAAATGTGTCTATTTTTATCGTGAACCTTTTTGTTCAATAATTTTTTCAGTTCACCTTCTTAGCTATTAGAAGTTTTAATGATCAACCACAGGGGGTCTCACCCAAGGCTTATAATGCAGAGCCAGATAATCTCTACAGTTTATCTACAGCATGAAGCAAATAAGACATGACTCACCCTGCTGCCTTTCTCTGGGTTGCATCTGCATCCTCCGCTACAGTCCAGGCCTGCACACGGCTCGTCGAACTTCGCACCCTGCAGAAAAACAAAGAGAAGAGGATATTATAATAATTTGCATTTTGGAAATGTGTGTGGTCAATCCTAAAGATAAAGAATTTGTTTTTCCCCGTTGTTGCTGGAAAATTGTGGTTAGCAAAACCAAGTACATCGCTGTTTCCCTTCTTTTTGAGCGAGGCCTAAAGGTATAGCATGCTGTTGCAAAAAGAAGAGTCTTCGTTCAAATCCCCTCATGAACAAAAGAAAACAATCACACAAAGAGAACTGCAGTGCAGGAGCATCCCAAGTCACATGGATATGAGGAATCCTCACAGCTGTATCAACCAGTAGTTGGCAGATTTACAGCAATTTGGGAGAAAAAAGCAAAAGGATTTAAACCGGATTTTAAAGAGGATCAGAGCCAGTCAAGGTTTATTCTGGGTGTTGAAAGGTAAAGAATGTGACTTCTTTTAAAAAAAACAAAAAAACCCAAAAACACCTAATTATGTATCCAAGCATAACATGTAGCGTCGTGTTCTGTACATTAGAAACAATGAAATGTCCCCTTTTGTGTTGATTACAGCCTTTATTTAGGGGACAGATGACTCGATGTCCCCTTCTGAGCTCTTATTAGTACCAGAAAGGGAAACCAGCCTTAACTACAACCAGAGTGAAACCTCTAACTAAAAGAATAGAGCTGGTGATACCAACATGAGCCCTGGGGAAGCTTTCAGTTCGCCATGACTTCATTCATTAGGCTACTGTGACCTGTGGGACGTTTGTTTTCTCAGCCAGGGCAACCAGGAGTGAGAGGCTTCATGGTGATGGAAAATCGCACCTTTGATTGACACACAAAGACAAACAAAGAGGTTGGAATAACCAACCTTTTCCATGCTGGTTGACGTGCACAGACATATTACTAGTTCAGTGTTTGGTTTTTACTCAAAACGACCAAAAAGGTGAGGAGCGTCTTTTCTGTTGCAACACAAAATGAAAAGCAGCTGCAGACACTAAAATGCTTTACACAAACGGACTCAGCAGACGTACGGTTTTCAAACAATGTATGATTTGTCAAGGTTGTGTGAAGACTGAGCACGGTACAGATCAAAACACACCTTAAATAGTGCTGCCAAGGCCGAGGCGTCCCATGGGTGGCCTCCCATTTAAAGCTCAAACTCTCCAATCATCTACTGTACTTTCTGTTAAAGGCAAATATGGCTTTTGAAATAATTGTTAGCCAAAAAAAAAAAAATCTCAACTCAACTTAGTGAACTCAAAGTTCACTAAGCATTTCCAGGAGGTATAAACTATATTATGCTGTCTTATTAAGTATTTCAACAATAAATCCTCATGTATTTTTATTCCTGATAATAAAATACATAGTAAGATTTCTAGAAGCTTTCCATAAACTGTTCCCTTTTATCCATTTTTGCCACATTTTGCGACTCACACATCCCATCCAAAGCGTAATAAACAAACTTGTTGTCACTACAAACCACTTGTGGCACATAAACTCCAAGTGAACTGCAGATTAACCTTCTGTTCGGTGGGTGGCATTCCTGAGATACCTCCGAAAACATCACGCAGTGCTTTTAGAGCTTTTATAAGCCGACGTATGAGTGGCATAAGCTCATAAATGAGAGGTCCTTAAAACTTCACAACACCAAATGCCATCTATTCATATGTCGGGTCTCTGGGCAGGAGGTGATGGACCACATGGTGAGCAGAAATGTGTTTTCTTAATTGTCTATATGTCTGTGCACTTATACACGTCAAAACTGTGCGTAAATATGACACGTGTATGTAAACGGATAATTAATCAGTATGTTTGAGTTCTTCTGTGTGAATATATGAGCAAATGTCTCATACGAGCCCACGTTTTAGCCTTAAACTCAAAGGTCATGACTGGTGTTTCAACGTGATTAGTGGATGAAAGGGGGCTGGCAGGGTGGTGAGACAGGGACAGGAGGGAGGATGGGAGGAGAGGAGGGACAAAAGGGTGTTGACTGGGGGTCTGATGGAGATTAAGAGGACAGCAGTGGACGAGGAGCAAGTTTGCAGGTCAAAGCTTAAACGTGATGAAGAGAGTGGAGTGTATTAGTTCATATGAACACAGACAGCGAGTGTTCATGCCCACAACAATCGAGGTCAAGGACCCTCAAGGACCCCTGTTAGTGCCCATCAACTGGTCTAGTCTGGGTCTCAGTTTAATATGACAAGAGCCTGGGAAAGTCCGCGTGTATCCCATGTGAATGCGTCTGAGAGATTTTTGGGGGTGAAGAAGATGAAGACATTGATAGACGACACTGCGCAGTGCGGGTGTGAGCTGCGTTTTAAATAATGTGCTGAATTTGTTTTAATTAAGCTTTAATCATAGCTGATGAAGCTCTTCATTCCTTGCTTCTGAAACACAGACCTTTAGCAATTTGACCACGGGAATTTCAATGCACACCAAATATGTTTAGATCAACTTATTTGCTGAGTTCAATTCTAAGCGATTTGCAAATTCACGAGCAAAGCAGCAGTTTGCGTTGTCGCTTCCTCAGGCTCATTATCCCATGATCAGACAACAGGTCTTCGTTTTAAAACTCATTGTAGCAGCCGATGTAATTATTAACAGATCACACATACATATATTACCTTGCATTACCTATTAGATGTAGTTTTTCAAAAAATTATGCAACCAATTTTATGACAAAGTAACAAAATAAAAACTTTAGAACTAAAACCCTTAGATTCTGGTAAATATACTCTCCTAACGTTTATATTAATTACTGATTAACTGGTTCATCGTTTTGTCATAAAAGAGAGAAAACGATTAAAAATGTCAGTTAAAATTTTCTTAAAACTCATTGTGACCTCTTTGAATCCCTTTTGTCGACCTACAGCCCAAAGATTTTGTGTTGCAAGACAATTGGTGTCACTTTAAGCAGCATAAGCAGAGACTGAAATGAAAATAAGACCACAACTGCCAGCAGCTACGACTACAACTACAACCTGGCCAAGACATGACAACTGAGTCAGTTACAACCACAAAAGCTGCAGACAAAGACACATGGACGTGAGTGAAGTGGAGAAAGAGAGGAAAGAGGAAAACTCACAACAAGGAGAAAGCAAGCTTGGCACAGAGCACAGAGAGAGAGAGAGAGAGAGAGAGAGAGAAGGAGGGGAAAGGTCAGTGGTGCTGGTCCTGCTTTACTCGCTCTGATCTCCTCAACTCTTCTAATCACAGTGACAGAAAGAGGGCAAAAGAGAGGGAGAAAGTGAAGCAGGGAAACAGTGAAATTTGGGATGGATGACAGAGGAAGCAAGAAAAGGAAAAAAGAAAAAGTGTGAAAGGCATGGAGGAAAAAAAAAAACGAGGGAGAAGTTCAAACTAAACTTTTGGCGAAGAGGATGAAGAGACAAGAGGCTAAAAATAGAAGCCAGCTCATTAGTGTTAGTCCAAATTAGAACAAAAAACAGGGAAAGGAAAGTAAACAAGGTGGGAATTTAATATATCTTAACCAAAGTTTGGGCACAAAGACGGTTTAAATAAGAAAAATAGAACAGATAATGACAAAAGACTAAAGGTCTTGTGCTTTTTTAGCTCAAATCTCTGTATTACCTTAGCCTCATTATTTTGATATACAATCCCCCCTTTTGTTAAGGCATGAATGCTTCCCCAGGTACTATCCAATCAGAGCAGCCTGATTCAGACTGTTATTGCCCCCGAGATCCATTGTACTGAGACATAATCCAGCCTCCACCTGAGTAGGGCGGAGATGTGCTCGGGCACTGATCCTCGCTCAATTCGCACCGTCCACACCCAAGAGTTAAAAGTGAGGGATGATATGGGCAAACAGATGCTAAGCCAGCGCCCGAGGGAGTACATTCAACCTCAAGAGTGGAGGACGTGTGATGTGGTGTTAAAATACCGCGGAGGACGAACGATGACGAAAACATGAACGCATGCACACAATAAAGAGTTATTAGAGGTTAAGAGAAATACCCGGGGCACGTGACTGCAGTTGGATGTTAAGACACGGGCCGTTCTTCACAGCGGGACACAGTCTACAGGGACAAACCCTCAAAAAAAAAAAAAGTGAAAACCTCATAAAATGTCCCCACAATTCAACCATGTTATCACTTGTAAGATCCAACACACACACACACACACACACACACTCAGGGCTATATTCTCCGATTGAGGACAAAGACAATTAAAAAAAAAGAAAAAAAAGAAAGAGAAATCTGAGGACAATAAGTTGAAGTTAGAGAACGATACTTGATCATCCCATCTTCTTATACCCACCGAAACACAACCTGTGTGTGTATGTTGTGTGTGAGTGCGTCCATATGTTTAGGCTACGCAATCATCACCTGGGAAAAAAAAACAAAAAAAAAAACAAGAAAACTGATGCGAAAGAAACTGGGGTAAAGGTTTCATGCTTGGCCGTGGAAAAAAAGGAGCTGACAAAACAAACAAGATCCATTTAGTGGCTGTTCTGTAGCTTTTGATCGCGTCATACTGACTTCCTCATCAGTTGCAAGCGATTTATAATTCGACGTCGACTGATGAACATAGTCAGATGCAACCGAAAGCTTCAGCAGGGCCCCTAAAGGTTAAAGAGCCATTTCAGAGCCATGTTGTCGCTCTCGAATTAAAAATAAAAAGGGCCAGTTCACCAAAATGTATCCAAACCAATGGTTTTGGGTCTATCCACTGAAGAAAGTTAACTTTAAGTCCACAGTGCTTTTACAGATGGATACCAGATATTTCACAGATGCATTATACAAGCACAGCTTCCAAGAATTTAAGCACAGAGATGGATCTACCTGCCATCTCCTCTACCCAAATACAAGGAAGGTGAAAAAAAATACAGTCCACATAAAATACCATGTGTCTTGGACAGTTTTAAATTTCACCATAATTATTTTCCAAAGAAATGAAAACTTTTGATAGTGACGTGTATTTGCGCCCGTGTTTCTTGAAGGGCCGCTGAATTTCAAATGTAATTTTGGGGTACGAGAAGTTTGACTGGCGAATAATTCAACACTTCCAAAGTCCCATGAAGCTGCAGGATTCACACATCCTGCGCTGTGATCAAAAAAAGAAGGAAATTCCTGAATGAATTCTTTGTGTTAGCAGCACTCGGCTAACACAAGCTCGGGTCACACATTCTGCTAAAAGGCTTTTGAACGTATGCTGTGAATGAAAAGCACACGATTTGCATACATTCACAAATATAACATGATAGAACAGGCATGTTCCCAATTGTCTTGGATGAATTCAACGACGTGTTCACACACATCAATCCTTTCTTCCATCCCGTCACTGCGGCGTTACACAACTATGCATCTTTCAGCTCACGCTAACGTTCTCCAATCAATCTCCCCTGTTTGCTCACACTTCGCTGTCCAAACACTTTCATATATGTATGTCTAACTGAGTCTTTTAAAATCTGTCTGAAGTACCTGTCTACTAAAAACCTCCTGCAGTTCATGCGGCGGAGAGTGGCAGCTCGTGGGTAAGGGCTGACGTCTGGACTTGCCCGTTCATTCCTATAGGGTCTGCTGATGTTATCTGGGGGACGGTTGAGTCTAGGGTTACTCAGGATACAGTATACATTGTTTCCTGAGCTATATGGCTGAGACAACAAGCATGATGGGACAGGATAGCCCCTTCTTTTTGAAAGTGATAAAGCCTTGCGTGCGTCGCGTGTTGCAGATATGAAGATACATCACAATGGATAGCTAGACAACATAGTTCAATATGATGGTCGGAGAGGAGGCGCGATAGGAATCGAAAATGGACAAGAATGTTCCATAGCCCTCTGCAATTCATTTTAAGTTGTGATTAATCGGTTTGCATAACTAGCAATATGCAATTATATATTGCTGTGCCATAATTGTGTAGTTTAAGTAATAGTGCGTGGTATTTTTATGTAAATATGTAATGTCTGTCAGGTGCATCCTTATGGTAATAGTTTTACCTTTAAGGCATCTAAACGTCTAATTAAAGCGTCTCTATGGTGGCTATGCTATCTGGCTCTTGGCTATAGCTTCATGTTTACAGTGGAGAAATTAATGTTGTGTTCATTTCCTCATGTAACTCTCAGGAGGAAGGTACTAATGTGGACAATTATCCTCATCCACTGGTTTCATTGAGGGAAAAAAAAAAGTGAACTACAAGTGAATTCTGGGATTTGAAGTTCAGCACCAACTGCTTTAGATAGTAAAAAGAACATACTGCCTTGAAACCTAAAATGGACGCTTCATGCTTTCCCTACTAAGTGCTGCACAGGAATCCATTTAATCCACAGTCTGTCGATAATAATCATGTCACCACATGGTAACAACCAATGAGAGACAGTAAAAAAAATTTGTCATTGCACACTAACTGATTACGTGAAGGAGGAGCAGGTGTCAGTTTTTAACCAACAAAACCTGACAGATCCTCTGAGTGACTGGTGTGAATGGTGAAAAATGTATTTGGAAAAGCTGTTTGACCCCGGGGGACCTCTTTACATTTCACCTTTGTCTGAACTTGACGTTCGAGAACGAGGGAACGGGAAAAAAGCAAGAGGAATGAGAGGCTGTGACTGCTTATGCAAATAGAGGAAGACAAGGTGGAGATGAGTCTTTCCTCACTCCGAGCTCCTCTTATCTTTCTCCCTAATTTTTAAAATCATCATATGTCCCTATGTTTGTCCTCCCTTCCATCTCTTACTTACTCCCTTTCGTCATATCCTTCCTCTTCCTCTCTCCTCTGTCCCTCGTCCATCTGTGACCCTGACATCCACCACAGGAGACTAACCAGCTGTGTTCGAGCCTCCAGCGTTCCTCGTTTACTTCTGTTTATTCCCTCCTGTGTGTGTGTGTGTGTGTGTGTGTGTGGTATGTACTGTATATAAGCACATATGCATGGGGTTATGTGTACAAGCGAAAGATGAGGACCTTCGTCGGCATGTCTGTGCAAAAGCACTCACAAATTTCTGCGTGTAAAAGCTCACGTTGCATTCTTTGTGTACTTTTACGCAACAACACGTGCAGTGTTGTGTGTGTGTGTGTGTTCCCCTCGACAGGGCCACCCAGCTGGAGCCAGGTCATCTGTAACTTGGTCACAGAGCGGAAATTCGTGGCGCTAAAAGGGACCAAAACGCCGTTCAGTCAGCGGACACGGCCGACGGCTCCAAACGTAAACACAATAAATTGCTGCTGACGTAAAACAAAAAGGCTTTCTGCTTTGTAAACAGTTCCCAAAACTTAAGATTTAAAAGAGGTTTGCCTTGGAAATATTTGATTTCATTAATGATTAATGCAAACTCAATGTATAGTGTGGGGAAATTACTGGTTATTGTATCATCCAGGAATGAATGGGTGCCTATTGCTGGCTAAAAGGTAGAAAAACACAAAAGTACAAAACTACACAAAGTACACATGACTTAAAACAACACAAAAGCTGTTGATATGAGCAAACGCGACCTTTTGCTTTTCAGATTCATTTCATGTTTGCAGATAGTAAACAATATAATATAATAAAATCCTTTCCCCCTGCATTTCCCAATCTTTAATCCCGTTAAGACTGTGTTAACGTTGTGAAATGAGTTAATGTCATTAAGTCTTTAAATACAAATGTGCTGCATTGTGTGTGTGCTTTTCCTGCCAGAGTCAAAGTCAACTCAGATTTAAGAGCTAAGCACCTGCTGTATCTCCCCATGACGCAGAGGACAGAAACATACAGCACAGAAGTAACACCAGACCAGAAAACACCAGAACACAAAAGTCAATATGAAGAAAAAAAAACAAAAACATGTAAAACTTTCATATGAATTTAAGATGTAAAAATGTGACGTCTGCAGAGAAATATGATCGTTCTTCACAGCAGCAATTTCATATCAAATCCTAACTGGCTGGCAAACACTTGTAAGGTGGAGATAAACATAATGTTAACACATTAAACGAAGTGCACACACACACACACACACAATGTGAGCTTTCTTGTTGTATTTCTGTCTACATGTTTAATAACCTCCCAAAACCATTATCTGTGAAGTTGTCGTCACAGTCCGAACTTGCTCACATGTAAAATGCAAATTCTACGCAACCAATGAGGTCTTTCCATCATCTGGGGGGGGAAAACTCAAAAAATTGTAAATGCTCGAGTAAAGTATAGAAATTGTACTTAAGTACTTGTACTTGTGCAACTGACAATAAACCTATGAACCTATAAATCTCTACTCTGTTGCACACATGCAAAAACCTGTATTGTGTACACACACACACACACACACACACACACACACACACACACACACACACACACACACACACACACACACACACACACACACACACACACACACACAGATACCTCTCTCTCTTTCCTCTGGCAAAAGATTTTGCAGTCATGATGGAACAGAAACATTGCTATTAGACAGGATTAGGACTCTACCTGCCTCGCCTTGTTGGCTCTCTCTCTCTCTCTCTCTCTCTCTCTCTCTCTCTCTGCCTCTGTCCCGGTCTCCTTCATCGACATAATTAGAGACTTAAGGGAAGGGAATTTAGCAATTTTATCATGTTTTTTAAGAACAAAATGAACCAGGGCAAGAATGGGCAAGCAGTAGCAGAACGCAAGATAGGCTACATGTTTTTGCTAATACCACTTGTACGGATTTACGCAGTATATCCTCAGGTCTCGTGCCTGGCACTGCAGCTCATGCCCAGATCCCTGACATACACAATACATATCTGGAGGAAGATGTTATCAGTGAAAGGAAGATTGATCTGCAAGGCCAACATGTTCAGATACGTGACACTTATGATTGATGAGCGCTAACCCTTCCTTTGTGGTCATGGATGCACCAAATACCTCAATCATGGGTTCACTTTTTTTTTTTTTTTTTAATTTCTCATGCCGTGTCATTTTTGTGATTTCAAGTGAACTGCCCCCAATAAAAACTACATCATAACATAAATTTCTTCCATTGGCTATGAAATTTTCTTTTTTTTTTTACAGGGCAAGTGTGAAAAATTTCCCCAAAATCAGTTTTGCAACCATTAGCCTCAGGATATACTCAGAAATAATAAAAAAAAAAGATTTAAGGTTATTATTATTATTTTCTTCTTCTGGACTAAACTGAGACACAAGCATTATGACTTGTTTATAGATCTTTAATTGGCAAAGTACAAGGATCTCCTTGTAACAAGTAACGCCAGTGCCCAATCTGATGATTTCACCTCCTGTGTGGACAGAAATACTGCAGCCCTGACAACCAACACCAGCACCAGTGCAGTGATCTCACATGGGGGAAATCGCCGGGGGTCACATGATCTCCTCCTTACTTCCATGAACGTTCCTTGTTTAGACTCCCATCCTGACCCCTCCCGCAACAGTATTCAGATCTCCAGCCAAGACCCCGTCCGACAGTCCACATCGTCAGAATATGAGCTTCCGGTCTGGGTTCGGTTTCTCTCTCGCCTGCTGTCCAATTGAGCTATAAATCCACTCTGCTAGCAAAACGATGCATGAAAATAGACCCAGGCCACCAAGTATAGAACGGTGTATCAGCTTTAAAGTTCATGCAGGGTCAACAATCACTGCAGTGGTCTGTTTAGTATCAAAGGAGTCTTTTTAAAAGAAAAAAAACAGTAGAAATGGAGTTAGTTTAATTTCAAACTTCATTGCACTGATAATAAATCTTTCCTCAAAGGAAAGAAAAGCAAATCAGATGTGGAAAAGTGACAACCACATAATTCTTTCAGTCATCTGTGCAACAATAAAATTGGGATTCCCCTGGCATATGAAATTTTTTTCCATTGTGTGACTATTGCCAGTGGATATGAGTAATCCTCACAAAATACAGACTCCAGTCGAAGTCTAAATTTATCTGTACATCCTCCGCCTTTCAGCACATACACAGATACACTCTGCTTAACTCTCCACATGCCAACAAAGTGACTGCATGCCCATGGGCAAGACTGGTACAGACAACCAGGAACAGGCAGCTTCATGCCAGCTTTAGCATGTTATCCGAAAAAAAAAAAAAAAAAAAAAGTAAAAAGAGGCTCCGAGACGTTGCATGCAAAACGCAAAAATTTGCAGTCGACACAGATTGAGACAATGGGAGAGACTCGGGCCGGAGCCAAAACAAGCCTCGAGTTACTGTCCGGACAAGAGCGCAGACAAAGAGGCGGAGAGGAACACGGTGCGATCAATTGAGCAGATACAGCGTGCGTCAATCAGTCATAAGTCACAAGCCGCCATGCCAATGAGAGCTCAGACAGGAAGTAACGGCACAGATGTGGCAAGGAACGCGCAGTGATTGCTCAGGTTTCGGTCATGGTTTTGATACCGATACTGTCTATACAGAAAGAAAATGATCATGAGACTCAGAAACGCCTGATAATCTACACATCATCAGCATAGATGTTTTCCAAGTCTACCCTAATGTATCCCCTGCTTTATGGTCTATTTTCCCCCCCATCATTTAAAAAATGAACATCATATTTAATTGAAGACTTGAAACTAGAGACTGAGACCATTAGGACTTCTTTTTACAAATAGTGGAGACCTGATGGTCATTGGATCAAACGCAGGTTTAAGGCTCTTCAGCATTGGCTTCACTTTTCAGATGTGGAACCTACAGTCTATATTTGGGACAAATGTTAGGCCGCCTTAATTGTGTCAACTACTAATTTAATTTAAAGTAGAAGTAGTAAAGGACCATAGGTTATTTACTTCACTATTATCCATAAACAGGCAAGGTCGAAGGGGTTGAAGCTGCAAGTAGAGGGGATTTCATGATCACATTAGATGGAGGTTTTAGGTTTGGCACCGAGGCCCAACTTTCAAACCTTCACAGAGGACGTGTGAACATTTACTTCAGAGACATGACTGTCCCTGAAAAAAAAAAAAAAAAAAAGGCTCCTCTGCACCCGTCAATATTCTCTATGATGATAAATTAAGAATGACAGGCTCAAATGGATCTGTAATCCTCTCCAACCTGCACCGACACAGCTTCATTAAAAGCAGCGCTGTTGTTCTCCACATCTTTCAATTGGCTCATTTTGTCTTGGCAGTCAAACGCACAAAGTCTGAGCTACTGGGCAAAAAGTCTCATGTGGGACTGTTTCATTGTTAGCAGGTGGATTTGAGGTTTCTACAAGTAAACATCCCATCTCTGCTCCAGCATCTGGCTTTGGTTACGTTCCTGCTGCCGTTCTCCTTGTGCAACACTGGCTTATTTCAGTGAAGGGATTATTACTCTAATAAATCATTTCCGCTTTCAAGTGTTGATAGAAGAGACTACATCTGACCACAAAATGTTTATCGATAGTTTGACAAATTGACGGGGGCACGGAAAGTTCTCCGTACCACAATACAAGAGAAGTAATATTAGACTACAACGAGATACTTATGATTTCACATCATTGAGCCGAGCAAAGACACATGATGTTAAAGATAATATTTACAATACACTCTCAGGCTGTGATACCGGAGGATCCATTAATGTAGCATTGTGTTGACATTAGCTGGTGAGTAAGAGCAGAGAGGATGACTACAGGAGACAAACGGCAGTGTAGTAAACGTGGGATTAACTTGTCAAGGTGGTTTTTTCCAGGCCCCACGCAGTCAAAACTCCATTCAAACTAGACGCTCAAGGACGGAGATGAGTTTCTACCTGAAACTGACCTTTCGCCTCTTGTCAAACGGCTCAATATCGAATCCTACTGCAGTTTCATAACATCAGCTCAGGGTCAAATGAGGCAAATTCAGGACAAATTGTCCCTGTGATACAGCTGCAGTCTACCTAGCAGAGGAAAACAGCACTCTAATGACTTTTTAATGGTAAATAAAAAGTTTGCCTATATTCTGCTCTTCTTCTCTCTGGAGCTCTTGTAACAACAGGTCATTCAGCCAATCAGAAGAGAGGATCTGAGCCTCTTTTCTGATTGGCTGACTGTTTTCTGAGTGAAAAAATAAAAATATAGCAGATATCAGTTAAACAGTCAGACAAATCAAATGCGTCATCCAACCAAGGCTGGATGGTGAGTCCAGGTGGGCTGGGTTTGGGGCGTGGCTAAGAGTGGCGAGTGCTTCGTTGTGACATCACAAGATTTCTCAGATATATTTACATGTGTTTGATATAGTTTCATTCATCACCCAACATCTCTGACCTGGGACCTGAAACCAGTGAAAGATAAATCCTGCATTTTAAAAAATGGCGGCCAAATATGTTTTAACCTACATTTAATGCGCAAACGTCATTAAAAAAACATTTGTTATAAATGAAGTATCCAAAACACATCAGAACATGTTGGCTGTGGGAACTAGTAAACACTGCAGGCATGTAAAGACTCACACATGAAGTGACAGTGCCCACCCCTTTTGATAAGTGCGCTGATAATCACCCCTTTGAAGTACACTAAACGCCCCTGGCCTGGAGGGGGGACGAGGTGTTTTTGAAGAGGAAAGGGGAGGTGAAAGGAGGGACGGAGGGATGGAGGAGTAAATTAAACAGTTTGGGGAAAAAGTGACGCAATGGCTTCCAACAGGTAGGAGCTGGGATGAAAAGAGGCTGTAATGGTGGACAGATGGGACTGATGCTGTGAAAACAATCTTCTGGAAAAGGCGGGGGAATGATGGGAAGAGTGGGAGGAAAGAAGGATGGAGGAGGGAGAGGAGACCATGAATGAGAGAAATACACTGAAACAAGATCAGGTTCCACCTGCGTGATTTCAGTTTCGTACCTCAGAGCGATGCGCGTGCAAAAAAGGTACGAGGAGCAGAAAAAAATGCACATACGTGTGTGGAGAACATGTGTGTTCACATGTGTGTGTGTGTTCATCACAATAGAAAAGCAATTACAGCTCATATATTAGAGGCCAGGAACCTGAGATGAAGCTAATGGGCCTCAGAAGAGCAAAAAAAAAAAAAAAAAAAACCTGTCACATCGCTTTGTCCTTACCCAGAGGCCCATCTACACACACACGCACACACACACACACACACACACACACACACACACACACACACACACACACACACACACACAGAGAGACACAGACACACACACAAAGTGCTTCAGTGTGTAGTTTATGGTTTCATCCAAACAACAAGTGTAAACCGATCAGTGGGTCCCTATGGATCAGTGTGAAAGGATAAATACACCCTAACTCTGCTGTGTGTGCGTGTGCGTGTGCGTGTGTGTACATACATGTGTAGAAAGAAAGAAAGGAGTCGCTGCAGGCTACAGTTGTCAGGATGACTGAGGATGATCCTCGTGTCCACCACAGTTTGGTGATATTATCAGTTCAGGTCCAGAGGGCAGATCAACTCTCTGAACTGTTAAATATCCCATAACGCAGCAGTGTAACACATTTATGTCAGAGACATAAATCAGGGACTGTGGGGGGAAAACAATCTGACGCAACAGCAAGAGCTGAAGCAAGAAGTTATTATTCAGCAGTTTTCATCAACCATTGACCACTGATGTTTTAGATTCAATTCAAAACTAATTTTCAAGTATTTTTATCCATTTTATTCCCTTCATGTTAACTTTCATGAGAAGAAGTAGCATGTGTGTTAGCATTTAGGCCTCTTAACACCAGGCCTTTATACATTTGCACACAATTCAACAGGAAATGCAGCCAAACTTCAGCCTTTTCTGTTATAACTTGTCATAGGTGTGGCCAGTTATTCACAGAAATTAGCGTGGCACAAAGAAATCCTGGTGCATTTCTGTTTCCACGGTGCCAAATGGTCCTGCGGTGGACTTTTCCTTTAAAGCCTCACGTCCACCGCAGCCACCGAGCCAGCCTCAGGTTACCTCGCTGTATCCCGTCGCCGCGCCAAACAACACCTAGCTGCACATCTCCCGCTGCCAACAAGGTCCTATTTTTAGCAACGGAAGTTTTCACCAGCAGAGGTGCAACGTGTCGAGGGGGTGTGAATAGAGGGTCGGTGGTAATCTGGACCAATTCCACTCAAGTGTGTGTGTGTGTGTGTGTGTGTGTGTGTGTGTGTGTGTACTCCAAAGGCTTGACAGGTAGTGGGTAGGTGTCCGTAGTTGTATATTCAAGTATTTAATGAGCATCTACTGCATACTTATAATAGAAGTGTGTGTGTGTGTGTGTGTGTGTGTGTGTGTGTGTGTGTGTGTGTGTGTGTACGTGCGCATGCGTGTGTGTGTGTGTGTGTTGCCTCCCATGTGTGCACACTGCTGAATTCCACACCTGCAGGCTGAAAGTAAACAAAGATCTGGCACTGGAGCCATAGACACATGTTCTGTCTCTCTATCATCATCATCATCACCACCACCACCATCACTTTTCCTCCGTCTTTTTTTCTTTTCACCGCTCGTTCTGCAGTTCAATCACTTAAACCTGAGCTTTAAATTGGATTTCAGTGATCTCCTGGACTATAGTTTCAGGGGTCTAAAGGAATAGTTAGACATTTTGGAAGCTACGCTCACTTGCACTCACAAGAGTTAGATGAGAAAAATCGATGCCACTCTCAGATCTGTGGGTTAAACACTGAGCCAGGTGACGTTACCTTAGCTTGGCATAATGAATGCAAGCAGAGGGAAATGGATCGCCTTGACCCTAACCCTACCAGTGCTTCTAAAACTTTAATTAATTCACAGGTTGCCACATAATCCTTTAAGATATTTCACCACTAAACCTCTAATTTCAACCTCATGTTGCACCAGCTCATTGCATAAAAACTAATACTTCATCAATGAGGTTTGGATCCTATTGAGAACAGGGGAATTTCACTCTGAAGCATTTTTTTTTAATAAAACAATCATAATTGTGTATTGTCGCATGTGTTAAACTTTAAAGGGAAATTTTGTTCAAGGATGGAGCCACATGAATTATAACTATATCTTCCATGTATTTGACTTCTAGCTTCTCCTGTCTGTCTTTCAGTCTCATCCCTCCTTTTATTCCTCCACTTTATCCGACCTCGCCCTCTTTAATTCCTCCCAAACCACAATCAAAAGGTCTTTCTCTGCCTTTAAAACAAATTCAATGATTTTTGGGGGGGGACTTTTTGATGAGACAGCGCAGCTCGCAGACAAAGTTTTCCCTCTGCTGACTCATTCTCCATTAGTCCATCAGCTGTGTCTACTTCCAGCATGGCCTTGCTTTTGCTGATTGAAGCCAAACTGCCTGTGCAAACACTTCAGCCCACTTAAATAACAGAGCGTGCATTTCACTGTCACCGCAGTCTGGCTGATGTGGCTACTGCTGTCGGTTCTATAATTCAACCAGACAGATATATCAAACCCACAAAGGTTAGATAAAGAGCCCTGATTCATCGCTGTGAGTGAGGACAAGGAATTTGGGTGTGCGTCTAAAATCACTGAACCACTGCCAGCTGCAGGATCAGGATCTGCTGTCTGACCTCGACCTTTCAGTTCCCAGTCTGACCACAGGGGGCGACGGGGAGATGAGAGACAGGCAGACAAGTGCATCGGTTCCCCCTCGTCTGATCACAAACAGAGGGGAAATTCCTCTCGCTGACCCCAAACACACACTCACACCTGGGAGAGCCTGCGGCAGTACAACAAGACCACAGGAATTGTCAGTCCATTAAATTTCACTTTTATCCTCCTGACTTACTAACAGCAGCAGCTTTTAGTCTATTAAATCCCACTTATTACGGTGACTAACTTGGCTGCAGTGTGGAAATGTCTGTTAAAGCCAGACCTGGGTCAAGGAGTGCTTCAAATAATCCCTGGTGTTTGTTTTAACCTGCTCGGAGGACCAGACGGGTGGGGACAGTCTGGGTTGTATCATACAATATATCAGAGAGAGAAAAAAAAAAAAAAATCTATTACACCAACAGGGAGCATGTGCCCCCACCCATCCCTTTGGTCTTGCAGGCTCTGCAGAGAGGTCAGAGGTCAGGGTTGGTTTCAGATCAGCACCCCGTGGCTGGAAAAGATTCAGTTTCTGGCTCAAAGACACTTCAGCTGCACCGACACTGTCTGACCACCGGTTTGACTTTGGATCATCTAGATCAAGTTTTTTTGAGCCTAATATGTTCATGCTGTCACATTTCTGTAACAAAAGCAGCGACTGCTTCCTTATATTTCTACTCAACTCTGATATAAACCGTCCTATGACGTGATCTGACTCAGTGTGGGGTCCTGATATCAAGCAGACATGTGAAGTAAAAGTGTGACGACGCACTTTCTGAACTTACTCTGACAATCTCACTTCACCAAACGCATCAAACGTCCGATGTGCTTCAAGGTTGTTTGGAAGCTCAGTGAAATTTCCATAAATGTAAAAGCCTTGGCAAGACTCTGGATAAAGGCTAAAATACAGCAGAGTAAATCTGTTTTAATTTAGTCAAAACTGTCAAAAAGTCCTTGACAGAGACCTTGAGTCCCTTTAGGACGGGACACACCTGTTCCTCATCTCTTCCTTCTTTGTGGCATTTCTTACTCCGCTCTAACTTTCAGTCTCAGAGGCAAGGAGGAATAATATCTAAATATTATAGTAAAGCGTCTGTTGCACTCTGGTCCCATTTAAACAGCTACATGTTTCTGGCATCTAGCCACTAAACTAGAGGCTTCACAGGCTTTAAAGCCTCAGCGAAACGGCTGTTCACCTCATGCATTTCAAACATCCAGATACTCAGGATTTGTGCTTTTTGTACCACCTGGAAACTTTACAATTAAATGAACCTGATGAAGAGCCGTGACTGAGACACTGTGTCTCTGATCTCGTCCTGTAGAAACGACATTTACGTGTCTGCAGCAGCAGCAGTTTTTTTTTTTTTTTCATGCAACGTAAGGCGGTATGTGTGGGAATCTCTAGAGAAACACTCAAACAAATGCGGAGACATAAAAACACAAACAGAGTGTAACCAGGGTTCGAGAATGTCAACATATAAGTAGCCTGCGGGCAGAAAAAAAAACTCCCAGCTATGCTATAGACACCCCCCCCCCCACTTCTCTTCCCCTCTCTCCAGTCAATCAGCTTTTCAGCGGCTCTTAAAGCAGCATGGTGAGGTTAAAATATCACCCTGACGCTCCTTCTTTTGTGATCTGCTCCAACTCTTTCTCTTCCTCTTAAACACACAGTCGGGCGTGCACATACATCTGCAAGTGTGTGTGTCTGCATATGTCTACGTGAATGCATTTGTGTGAAATTGCGTGCGTGTGTGTGTGTGTGTGTGCGTGTGTGTGTGTGGGAGAGAGACAGAGGAGAGGCCGGAGTTGGTGGGAGAACAACAGAGTTACCTACAGACCATTAGACTTTGATGGGAACCAGTAAAATACAGCGTGAAGCTGTGAATGGGACGGACAGAAAGGAGTTTGAGGGGGAAAAGGAATTTTTCAGTGACATTCAAGGACAAACCAGAAAGGGAGGGAACTCAATTATTTGGAAAGGTTGATACATTAGAACAGTTTGTAGTTTTTTTTTTTAAACCATCTGAAGTTCATGATAAATGACATTTACACTTTTAGCAGGTACAAAATCTCCAATCAGTCAGTTCAGTCACTTCACAGACCAATAATCAATATAGGACAAAATAAAATCTTATTTTTTTAAGTTTTTGTATTTAAATATAGAAGCACAAATGTGACTAAGGTTTAATATGAAAATAACTTCATTTATTTATATTTATTTGTTGGTTTGCTTTGCATTTATATTTCTAATATTTCTTTTATTTTAAACATTTTGTTTGTCTTTTAACATCTTTAGACTAAATTGCTTGTTAACTTTCACACGTTATTGCTTCAATAAAAACACAAAACTTTACATACAAATCATTGTGCAAAGTAGAAGAATTTAGATTTGATCTGTTGTTACCACCAAACAACTGAAACAAATGATGACTACAATTTTATTTATTTAACTTTTTCATCAGTTCTTTAAGGTTTCAGCTCTTTATTTTCTTATTTTCTTGACTCTAGCCACTAAATCTGATTCTAAATCACTTTAAATTCCAATATAAAACTCAAGATAATTCCAAAATCCAACCTGGATTTTTGAGATATTTGAAGTAAATATTTCACTTTGATGTGATCCCGTGACAGTAAATATTGGCCACGGGGCTTTATATTTCAAGTTTTAGTGTGATATGAGATAAGTTTCAATAAAGAACAGGAACACTGTTGTCAAGAACAATATCTGGGTAATATGAATAACCTACATCCACATAATCATCGTGAGGTATGTGGAGACAGTTTGCCCTCAGGTTGTGGCTGAAAAGACGAAAACAGAAGAAATGTATACAGAGAACGTCAGAGAAAAGGAAAGGAAAGACATTGGTGATGTTTTTACGAGATGGAAAATCCAAGGGGGAGCACTAAAGGGTCTCCCTACTAAATCACAAACTTGTTGACTTCTACCCGAGTGAGTGACACATACAGACACAAAATAACAAGGGGGGGGGGGGATAATGTCTGCCTTTAGTGTTGGGGGTCCTTAGGCAAAATTGTGCGTCTGAGAGAGACCACATGTGTGAAGTAGCAGCTCTTCAGGATAATCGAAGCGGAAGCTGTGGTTGTGGTTAGAGATGATGAAAGTAAAGCTCTATAGGTGACAATGTTTAAGGCTGTTTAAACCACAGATGCTGCTTCTTCCTGCGACGCCGACTTCTACTTTAAGGTGGTGAGACCGACTATGGGAAAGGAAGTCACGGATTTTAGATCTAGCTGCCTTAAACAAACACTGCCATCTTTTTTTTTTTTTTTTTGCCTGAACATCTGTCATGTTGGGTTTGCAGCTCGATGATTTAAGCGGGTTAAGGGTTTGACCAGGGACAGATACACTGTTGATGGAGACTCTCATCACACTGAAAGCTTCTTAAACTCAGGTGGTTGCGCCGTGTTTTCACTGCTTACTTGAAACTCTTCCTCGTTCCTGCACACTGAATTAATTCAGAACAAAACTGCTTTACTTTTCTGACTTTAGAGCAAAAATATTCTTATACACGTTTCTCTTGGAATGAAACAATCTCTTATGTCTTATTCTGAAACAAAACTGCTTAATGTGTCTTATTTAAGAGTAAACTCCACTTGGAGTCTAACTTTAGAGTGAAAATTTACATTTAATTTAGCTGTTTTTTTGCACCTTTTTCCATAACACAAGTCATCAGTACGGGTAAAGTTTGTTCATTTTATTGTGAAACTAGTTTGTGCATCTTATTTCAGATCAAAACACTGATTTTCACAACAAAACCTTTTCTCTGTTTCCTATTTCAGAGTAAAAGTCCTCCATATGCATCCGATCTCATTTAGGGAAAAAAAAAAAAAATCTATTGTAAATCTATTGTAAAATGCAGATATACTGCCTTTAATCTCAGTGATGCAAATACACACACACCACAGCTTGCATGCATATTTTAGCATGCTACAACAGAGCTGCAGTAACCCCTCCTCGCACAGCCCCACCCCCACCTCAAAGATATAAGATAAAAACATTGAGGAGAATGTTGCTGGTACCTGGAGGCTAGACTGTGCTGACATAGTTTTATTATTAAAATAACATCAATCTGGATAGCGTAGACGATGGTTCGCCTGCGGTAATGTTCGTAATAATAAGAATCACTGCAGAGTTTAGACCCCAGGGCTGGTTTTATTTTATTTTTTTCATCTGGAGAAGGTTGGGAGGTTCAGCGTGTTGAAGCAAAATGACTGTTTGACAATAACTTCTCATACAGGCAGACAAAATGATGCATCCTTGCACGCAATGTGAGCACAAACAAGAATGTAGAGGTTAGTTTTGGGCAATTTGGGCAGTCAGGTTATTAAACTTGAGCTTTTTTTTGTGTCCTACACAATGTGTAGATTCATTTCAGCCTGGGAGTCCACGCTGAGGGTCACAGAGCCCACCATGAATGTTTCTCTGCACCAGAACAGATTCCTACACATTTCTTCTTCTTCCAAATGCCAACTTATGTTAATGTATAGGTAAAAGAAAAAGTCACCTCCATGCCAGGGGCAAATGAATGTGCCTCCTCCAGTGATTTTCAGCTGTCAGGTCCTCCTTTATAAGACCGGGATTTACCCCTCTGTCTCCTTTTCGTATCTAGGTGCACTGCAATGCAAACTGAATCCAAGCATTTCCTTCACATATACCACATGTGACTGAAGAGTCTCTCTGTAACAAGCACACGGAGCCAGTCTAGGCCATATATCGCACTAAACATCCCACCACATACCACGTCTCAGTCTGCAGTCTCCATGTCAGGAGCACAGGCATCTGCTAAGGGATATTTAGGATGGAACCAATGCTTCTCATTAGGAAACCAAATGAGGTCCTTATATGTGACGTGTGTATATATATGCATCGCTAGAAACACCAGAAGCCTGATTTTCTCCTCAGCTCATGTGGGAAAACACATATCTGCTGCCATTAAGAGCTCGACATACACATGTTGACACACCTAAAGTTGGTCCACAAGTGAAATGCTTCCAGGTAATTAGACGTTGTCAACAGATTTGTGGATGTAATTTTTATAATTACAGAGATGGGTTACTTGCTCAGGATTAATGTGGCTTTGCCGATGAAAGATAAGGTGAAGCAACAAGGATTGTCGAATTGTCATTTCGGGGCATTCATTGTTTTTTTTCTTGTGTGTGTTTGTTTTTTTTTCAATCTCTAACTGATACCGGCTCTTTATTATTTTACTTTCCTTTAGTTTCAGCTGATTTATCTGTGCTAAATCAAGTTACTTCCTCTCATCCGGATCCAGAAGACTTAGCTCACACCAAACTGCACCAGCACATATTAGATGGGTGATAAATAAAATTATAAAATATAAGGAGAGAAACTTGCAGATTTATAGGCGAGTGTGTCAGACGGTGAGGAAATCTGACAGCCTTGTTAACTAAACCTGCAGCTCAAAGTGTGCTTTGACTGTCATTGTTTTTGTTTATGTATCTTAGATCAAGATAATTCACCCTCACCCACTCAGGGAATCTCTGTCTCTGCTGCGAGATGTGCTATCAGATTTACTTTGATTCTCAATCAGCCGCATGATCAAAACAAAAATGCGAGTTCAACTTCCTCTGGCTCTGATTAATCATATTTCCAATGTGTTGAGTCTGGATGAAGCTTGGCTGGTGTGAAAATCCCATGAACACAGGAAATGTGCGAATGTTGCTGTCACACATGGCCGATTTGAGACGTGGAGGTGCTTCCTGTCCCTGAGTTAGAAGGGCGTAACCTACTTGCAAAAAAAAAAAAAAAAAACATCTAACATTTCAGATAATTTTATAGATATTTTATAGATAAGGTGAAAATTCATCTTATTGGAGTGTTGACTGAAGCAGAAACAGTTAAACTAGTGCCAAAATAAAAACTGTGCTTTTCAACAGCTCAAAAACTCTGCAAGTACATTTATCTACGAATCACTCGTCAAACCACAAAGGATTTTTATTTTTATTACAATGCATAAGAATGAAAGTTGTAGCCTCTGAAACCAGAGAACAACCGACGCTAACCTGACTGACGTAGGATAACGGTTCGGTATCTAACAAGCTGACAAAACCAGTTTAAATCAATCACATGGATCGGGATCCGCCAGATGTTCCCTCCTGTGGGGCGGCCAAAGGTTAGCGGACGGAAGCCCGTAAGCACGGGATGATGATGGGACCCAGCGGACGAAGGGCAGCTCCGAACCAGGTGCGTTAGCCCACGCCGCCCACACCCCTCGGGTACGCCACCTCTCCTACACCGTGTTTAAAATGACTGATCACAGACACATTCGTCTGTCGGCTGTTTCGTTAAACCGTTGCGTCGCCTGGCCCGGCATTAGCATGTCTGGACAGTGACGGAACAAAAACGACGTGGAGCTGCTGAGAGTTTACGGGAGTTCAGAGACGCAGCGGCTGAACCGGCCAATGAGACGGCGGCTGGGAAAAACAATATATAAAGTCAAGACATCGAGCTATACGTGTAAAGTTATCATCACCTCACCTGCTGCCAAATGGTGTGAAGTGTGTGTGTGTGTGTGTGTGTGTGTGTGTGTGTGTGAGAGACATACATTCCTCTATCTTGCATGTCTTCTCCATCTCCTCCAGAGCTACACAACAGGACAAGAGAAGGACATAGCTGTCTCTCAACACTGTCTAAGTGTATGGAAGGAGTGTGTGTGTGTGTGTGTGTGTGTGTGTGTGTGTGTGTGTGTGTGTGTGTGTGTGTGTGTGTGTGTGTGTCTGTCACCAGGAGAGTATCTAGACCCCAAACACACAGCTGCTTTTCCTGACCCACTTTCCCTTTGAAATGAACTACATTATTACTTTCCCTCCCTTCCTTCCTTCCTTCCCTCAGTTACTCCATTTCTTGCTCTCTTTGCGTCTCCAGCATCACTCTGAGGTTTGAAACGGCCTTGAAAGTTTTTGGTAGCGATGGAGGAAAACATCAAACAATGGTGAGAAGAAAAGTAGAGGAAAAAGATCGGTTCAAAATACGGAATTACGGTTATTTACGATTCATTTCTAAGGTCAATAACCTTTAAATGTCCAACGTGGACATTAGAAGTCGGCATAAAAACAGGATGTGAAAAACTGAACATGTGAAAAATAAAGATATTTGAACTTTTACAATTCAAGGTAGTGTGGGCAGCTTCCTGTCCTGAGGGAGAATCGAACGCTCCAGGACAAACAAAACTATTTCTTAAATCTGGTGCAGCTTTCTGGCTAAATTTCAAGGTATCAATCTCTGGTCCGTCCTCATCTCCTTCCTCCTCCTCCTCCTCTTCCTCCAGTCATCGTCCATCCCTCCAACTCCCTGACCCTGAAACAGAGGAGGGAGCTGGGGAGGACTGGATCAGAGTGGACCGGGGAGGTCAGGAATGTCGTGTAGTCTGCGGCAGGGGGTCAGGATCACTGAGTCTGCAGAGACCTCGTATAAAGGAACTTGACGTTTCCAAATCTGGGAATTTGAGGAATTCAAAAGGGACAAGTGAAGGAGGGCTGATGTTTGAATTGGCTAATTTTACTTTATCTGGAGAAGAGGTTGGGAGATCTGTGAATTCCTGGGAAGCTGCGTTGGAGCATGAGTCATTTAAGTCTAGATAATGAATAATCAAGTAGAAATGAAACAGCACCAGCTCTGAGGCCTTGTATATAAAGACGTAAACGGATTATTGTAAAGGTCCTACAATGTCAAACAAACAATCTCATAACATTAAATGTTACGAGAGAAGTTTCTCCCAGCTAATAATATTTTTTTTATCAGACCAGAAAGTGCGACAGCCTTTTTCTACCACGTGGTTCCGACTCAACTTGTCATGACTCTAACCGCTTTTTTCATTGGCGATATTAGCCCATAGTAGTGCACAAAGCATCCAGGTCATGTTCAACACACACACACACACACACACACACATCAACGGAGAAGATCAAAAGGGAAACCAAACTCAGAAACGTCGGACCCTCCTCAATTGACCACTGAGCGGGCTTGAGGGCTGCCGTGCGACTTGTCGCGGCCGAAAACGCCGGGGTTGCTCAGGACGTCCCGTCTCACAAAGGGATGATGCGTTAGTGACGTAACCCTAAAAATAGTAATGGTAATTTCTACATCAGTATTAATATATATTTTGACAGTTTTCTGCTCCATATAAAAAATGTTGATGCGCAGCAGAAACATAGTTAATTAGTTGGTTTAAAAAAATAAAATAAATGGTTCCAGTTGGTCAGACATGGAAATTACACTGTCTCTTCAGATTTAAAGATAGTATCAAACATGTAATTAACGTTTTTTGATATTCTACAAACTAAACAGTCAACAAACTGAGCAAACGATGAAGCTGCAGCCGTATTGTGCCGCAAGGACTGAAAACATTAAGTCAATACGCGATTGTGGCTCATCGACATCATTAACAGAGTCGTGTTTTACAACCTGCGAGCACAATGTGACCTTTTAACCAACCAGTAATTCATTTCGCAAACCTGCTGTTGTGTATTTTGGCACAAAGAGCCATTGAATCAGATGGTGAGTGAAAACCAAGATGACAAGATGTTATTAGCAGGAGGAGTTTTTCTCCATCAAGCTTCTGGCTTGAATTCCTAATACGTGCCAATAAATACAGATTAACCTGGAGCAGAGGGGAGCATATAGCAGAGAAAGAGAGAGAGAGAGAGAGAGAGAGCGCTGACTGACGGCGGGTCATATCCTGTCTGGATGTTCACCTGGACGTTTCTTGACGCAGGTGTATGTGAGTGTTTGTTTTAGACTTACACGCATAAAAATGGGAATGCAGCAAACATACGGTCAATTTCCTCCGGGTGCATATGCGTGCGTCTCGCGCTCTGTCCTATCAAAGTAGGAATGTGATGCATTTGTGTTTAAAATTTCCTGTCTGTTCGGACCCACCATGTGTATGTTTTTCTGTAATGTCTGCTTGCAGCCTCTGTGCGTGTGGGCGCCGGTCCACGGCGGCTCACATGAGTCAGACAGCATCAGCAAATACCTTTTCTTATTTTTGTTTTATCTCACGTCGCTGCTAGCTTGGCAGCACAAACACCTGGAGCAATCGCACAATCAGAAATGCATTGAGGAGTCACTACAACGTGCGGCGACCGAACAAATACCTCCTACAGTATCTGAATCGCCCTGGCGACCATCTGGAACTCCTGGCAGGTTAAAAGCAAACACGAGGCGATGTTTGAAAGCAGCGTTCAGCTCCCTGGGATCTCGGTGCAGGTCGTCTCCAAGCATCACTGAGGACAGAGATGCTTGGACATGCCTACGTTCGCCCAAGCAGTTCGCTGTTTGTGTGCACCCTGCATTTACAGGCGCCACTGCAATTCAATAATGTGACACGTGTGCTAGCATGAGTGTTGAACACATGGATCTGAACCAGCATGGGCAGAAGTGACTGCATTATAATAAACACAGGGCACATGCACGCAGTTACCATATATATTCAGAGGACAAACTTGGGTAACGAAACTGAATGCAGCGCCTGGCAATCGACGCGCTTTCTGCTTTTGTTTGCATTTTTTTCTCTGCATATTTGGCTGGAGTGAAAACCTAACGCCTGAAATATCACTGAATGGGTGTGATGAAGCAGAACCAGTGCACATGGTACAGTGCAGGGAAATGGATGTTGAATCTCAAGAGCCCACGTCGGATACATTCACCCACATCATATCATTCGCGTCAAAGTAACAATCTTGTGATTTTAATAACCGAACAACTGAAAAGAAAAGTGTGTATTTGCGACATTTGGCTCAATTTTTGTGCACAACTGAACATGTGCATCAGTAAATTTCCATCAAAGTAATGAGAGAGCGTTAAATACAGAGGTATTTAGAGTGTGTGACTGTGTGTATACCTGTGTGTGTTTGTGTGTTTGTGGTGTTGGTATTTTAACCCAAGGCTTCATAAACAGGACCATGTTCTGTAGTAAGTCCCACAGGAATTAACACGAAGAACAGTATTTGACTGTCAACTCCACTACTGTCAATCAGTCCAGCCTTAAGAGTGTGTCTCGCTCACACACACACACACACACACACACACACACACACACACACACACACACACACACACACAGTCTCTAAATACCTCTGTAATTACGCTCTCTCACTCCAGTGGGGGACGTCTGTTAAAATGATCTTAATTACCTGAAGCAGGTGATGATGTACAGGTCTGTGAACACACTCACACACACACACACAAACAACACTTGTCCAGATCAGATCAATTGTGTCAAAAGTGTAAACGCATCAAAACTGATTTCAAGCCCGTCTCCTACAACTGAAGTGCAACAGCATTTTATTATTATTATTACATGATTTTGACATCAACGTTTCAAAAGGCTGTGGCTTGAGCGTGGTTAGAGATAAAGGCCGACTGTTAATGAGAAAGAGTCACTGTTATTGGTCGATTCGGGATCAGAGTCGACCAATAACGGATCCATAACTGCTTCTTTCCTTCCGCCGTCTCCTCGAACACTTTGAATAGGAACATGAAGTCATTTTGGCCTTGAATCGAAGTAAAGCCTGTTAATTAATAGATGTAGAGAGAACAAAACTAAACTACCATCTGTTTTAATGCGACTTTGGCCTTCAGAGGATTAAAACTGTTGACCAATAGACCAAATCCCCCGAAACTTATTTAAACGTCACATAAAATAAAACCAAAAAAAAAAAAAAAAAACAACAGACGCAAACGCTCACATTCGAGGAGCTGGAACCGCGAACATTTGATGTTTTAGGCTGAAAAACCACAAGCTATCATCAAAATAGATATTGATTCATCTGTTGTCAGTCAGCCACAGCTGGCCAAACATCTGCATTACAATTACGCCGAACCGCTGACCGGGAAATTTGCACCTCAGTCAAATACTTCCCATTGCTTTCTGATGTGAAATTCCTCCGCGGCCTCATTAGCCTCCCTCCTCCCCTCACTTCTTCCTCACTTTAATTTTGCCCCCCTTTCATCCTGCTGTCAGAGCCCTCTGCCCCAGTGCCCTCCGAATGAGCCTCGGCACAGACGGATGAAGAAAGAGAGAGAGAGAGAGAGAGAGAGAGACAGACAGCGGGGGAGGAAAGAGAGAGAGCGAGAGAGAGACATAAAGAGGGTGGGGAGCTGATCGCCCCGGTAATTTACGGCTTTTCATAGTGATGCAAAAAAAGTCACTAAATTGAGTTGATGTGAGGCTATTGAGTCACTCGCCCATGCGCACACACACACACACACACACACGCACACACACACACAGATAAAAGAGAAAGAGAGATGCTTAAATAAAGCAAAACTTAAAAAAGGTACTGAGCACACTGAGGTCAACCTTGTGTGTGTGTGTGTGTGTGTGTGTGTGTGTGTGTGTGTGTGTGTGTGTGTGTGGGAGAGAATCGGTCCCTGACCTTTGCAGATAAAGACCCTGCTCAACACTGACAGATATACAACCTTGTCTTTATATCTTTTTTTTTTTTTTTGTCTCTCCACCCACAATAACTCTCATCTCTCCCTCTGTCACTCTTTCTATTCCCGACTCCCCCGTCGCTTCAGCCTCTACTTCCTGTTCCTCCGCTCGTCTTCACCCTCCGCTCCTGTCGTCTCTCTCTGTCCCTGTCCTACTGGTTTCTTTCCTCTTCCAAAAAAAAAAAAAAAAAAAAAAGAAAGCAGCAAAGGAGGCGATGACCGTCGGGGGATTTCTCTCTGTGTGTGAAGGCGAGGAAGACAAAGATAGGTCACCGGACGAAGGCTTTTCCAGGAGTTGACGATGGCCTTTGACCAAAATGGGCAGCTGTCCTCCAAACAAACAAACACACAACTTCTACCTTAATATTAAATTTAATAAAACATTCTTGAGTTTAAAACTGTTGGTTGGACGAGACAACACCCAGTGGCGTCACCTTGGGATCTATGGCCTTTTTCAAGTGTTAGACCAGGCGCCTCGCTGACATCCGGGAGACTCGTATTGGTCACTTAACACGGCCACATGTCAAAACACAATGCTTCTTCGGTACCAACAACTGCAAACTGACAAACATCTCAAGGTTTTCTTTGTCTTGTCCCTCCTCATATTAGCACTAGTATTAAAAATGGCTCCCGTTCCTGCAGCACACGGCAAGTCACGGAACACATACACCACAGTGTATAAAGAGGTTTTAGACTCAGCTCGTAACAGAGGAGCAGAAACCACTGTTAAACCCCCCCCCCCATCACAACCACGACAGCAGGCCTTTTGAATGGTAATGCTATTCTCTCCTTAGCTACGGTAAAAACACCACATCACAATGCACTGCTCATCTTCTCCACCACAGTTTACTCAACAGGGGGTCTCACACACACACACACACTCTCACACACACACACACACACACACACACACAAAAGGATGGGTGGGTTTCTAGCGAAAGGAGCAGAAGCATGTCGGCGCAAACAAAGTGAGATGGATTGGAACCTGTTGCAGGTTTTTAATGGACCACAGGCCACACACACCCAAACACATTGTCTTCATCTGACACACACACACACACACACACACACACACACACACACGGACAGTGGTGCCCTTTGAGGGCTTTAAACAGAACAGTCCCCAGACACCACTTTGCCCCATGTGAGGGGCTTAAGGGGCCCCTGGGGAACAGTTAAAACCTGGTGACTTTGTGGGTCAGAGACCTGTTGGTGGCTGGAGAGTGAACAGACAACTCTAATTAAACAAGTCCGTCTATTTTTTTAAATCTAGGTACAGTGAATAAGATCAGGACAGGGCAGGAGATGTGAATATCTGATTTTGACTAATCTAGCAGGTCAAACAGATCAAGGCACTAAATCTACCATCACTGTTTCAACTAAAAACTTTCCTAGAGATAGGAATTACTGCAGGACTGCATTAGTTTAACAAACTTCAAATCGCCCAAAAAGGTGGACCTACTTCAAACCAGGACAATAAATCTGATTTCTATCTTCAAACTAATCTGATGTCCAACTTCCGTCTTTATGCGCTCCTCTGTCCCGGCTGGTGAGTCAGCAGCTGAAAAACTGAGTTCAAATTTCAGGCGAATATTGCTTGACCCCCCCCCCCCAAAAGAGCTTTATAGTTAGCTTAAAGGATCAGCGGCTAGGCTGACTTTAGCTGTACAGGTCAGGTAGCAGGTAGTAGCTTAACTTCGGGTAGGTAGCTGCGTGAATGGTAGTATTGTGGATATAAAGGAGGCTTGGGCATTGTGAGGGACTTAGTGTATGGGGCAGAAAATAGTTAATGGCTCCTTTTTTCCCCCACAGTGTGCTACCTATGACCTAGTAGGTGTCAGGTTGCTTTAAATCTTTGCTTTTTTTTTTTTTTTTTTAATCTAGACCTTAAAGAGCTTTGTGAGGCTGGCCTCATAGATCTGTTTAAGAAAAGAAAAGAAAACACACACCTCAATATGAGGATTTACATCCTTTATATCCCAGTCTAAAGCAACAGCAGCTTAAATTTAAGGCCCCCAGGTAATTTAGTACCTTGACTTAAACAATTGAAAAATAACGCGTCTTTAAAAGCTATAAAACAGCTGAAATGACCGACATGCTGGTCACTTCTTTAATGTTTTCCTTAGCCGGATCTGCAAATGCTCATGAAGAGCACGGCTCACATGCAAGGACGAAATAAAGTGGCACTTTGAGTGATTTACAAGCAGCGTGAGAGTCAAGGTGTGCGTCTGAGAGTGTGAACATTTGTGTACGTTTGATGCCTTTAACAGCTTAGCTCCCTGCTGTAGGTGGATACATCGAGCCCACCCATGTGGCAAGAGGACTGCAGCCAGATTACTGTGCATCTGTGTGTGTGTGTGTGTGTGTGTGTGTGTGTGTGTGTGTGAGAGAGAGGAGTGTGTCTCTTGAGTTGGGAAATTATCTATAAATCACGTATCATGGTAATAAGGAAACATCTCGTGGCTAAACCCCGAACATTTGTCTCGCCTAAACGTGTGCAACCCCCTCGACCTCGACACAAACAGCAGAACCACAATGAATCAAATCCTTCCGTTACCAGCACATCGCAGCGATGAATGAACGTGACATAGCGCTTCTCTTTGCCTGAAATAAACGCAAGCCACAAACAAAATTATTCATCGGCTCCAGACTTCCAGCGAGGAACCAGGTTCCTGAGGCCAGAATCGTGCCCTCTTCCTTGGGCTACAAAGCCTGGCCTGCTCCCTCTCCCTCTCCCTCAGCTACCCAGACCCTTCTGAGTTTAGGTCAACTAACTGCACCATAGCAGCCATCTCCATATCTTTATGCCAGCTCATATTGACAGTACCTATGAAGGTATACCACTTGATCGACCTTTTGGCTTCAAAACAAGCACATTTCAAAGGAATTCACCACCACAAAAAAAAAAAAAAAAAAATTTCAATCAAGCAATAATAATTTGCTATTAAATCCTTAAATTGAGAAGTCCTATTTTCAGCTTGGCCTTGGAAGACTTAATACTCATTAATACGCATGTTTACCCACGGGATTTCCAACCTGGCAGTCGGAACAAACCAAGGGGACCCGTGATAAATCTCTGAGGTCCAAACCAAAGTTTTGAACCGTCTTGTCATTTGACATGGTGTTTAATGGACGACTGAGATCTAATAGATTTGGACATAGTGGATCTAATCCCACATGCACACAGGAAATGCAGAGGGATGTGTGCATGTGAGGAAGAAAGAGTTGGCATGAAGTCTCTCTATGTGAGTTTTGCATGTTTGTGTGTACATGCTCTCTCTGCGTGAATGGGGTCACTAACGGACATCACAGATCTGGGGCACAGCAAGTGAGAAAATGAGGCGGACGGTGGAGGGACGCGTGATGGATTCATCACATGTCAAGAGGCCTGCGTGTGATGGCGTCTTTCATCCCAGAGGTCAGTCAGAGGATGACAGCGGGACATGCCACCATGTTTGCGTAACAGCCAAAAGAGAGAAGGCGTTGCCTCACCTTTACTCCTCTTTGTACAACACCATCCTGGTTTTGTATAGGAACCTTATTTTTCTACACAATCCCCCGTGTTCCCCTTCCCCCGTTCCTGTGCTTTTCTTTTTTCCTTTCACCAAGAGGAGCTGATGCCAGTCACATACTGAGGGAAGATCACCCCCACAAAGTCCTTCATTACAGGGAAGAGTAGCTCAAAAGGCCAAAAGGGGGGAACTACATCAAATTAATTACTAAGCAAAACAAAGTTTGGGGTTGCAAGTTTATAATCAGCTCCCCCTTATTTGATCTACTTTGTCTTCAAGGATGAGAAACCTCATTTTAAACCTGTATGTAGCTACAGCAAACCTTATTTACTTCCCTCTGGAAAGGTGCCTTTTTTCTCTCCTCCATTGAGAACCCCAAATCTCTGAAATGTTGGATTTACAATTCAAAATCCCCAGTCTGATGAAGACGACCTTTCTTTTGAGTCTATAGACATTGATTGGTCCACTTCTTTGGCCCAGTCTGAAATATGTCAACAACTGTTTGATGGATTGTCATGAAATTATGCTCAAACATACATGTTTCCCAGAGGACGAACCCTGCCGAGTCTGGTGATCTCCTCGCTTTTCCTTTAGCGCCACCAGCAGGTTGACATGTGCGGTTCATATCCATAGATTACCATGCGGTTTCGTAAAGACGCCCACGACCTCTGTGAACTTTGGCAATGCCCTGGCTTTTCATTGAGCGCCGTCATCGGCTCAAAATGTAATCTTTTGCCTCGTCTGTCTAGCTTGATTTTCTCGATTGATTTATCCAAAGGAAAAGTGACGTGTAAAGAAAATGGAGTCATATATGAATCCCCTCCCAGTATTTTGGATGCGTGTGGAAAAACATACCAATCTCGAGTTGCTTCTAATTAAGCGCAGATGATAATTATTTGTGTGCACTTACTACTTGGAACTTTCCTACCCTGCTTTCCCCCTCTCTTTATCCCTCAGACTGGTCGCCCACCAAGAACCAGATTCTGCTGGGCTTTTCCTCGCTGCTGTCGCCAGGTGCTTTTATCACGGGGGGTTATTTTCTATGGGCATTGTACAGTCCAGACGTGCTCTATATGAAAAGTGCCTTAAGATAAATTCTATTTGGCATTAAATAAATAAAAATGACTTGACAGCATAGATTCACTTAATTTCATCCGATCCAGTAAATCTCTGCAGAGACAAGCCAGTGCAGGTCACATACTGATGGATTGCTTTAGCATGACAATTCATCAGTGTGTACCAACGCATGCGTGCAGAGGTTCAAAGCAGTTTTGCTACTTTTCCAACTTGGAAAAGGTTGTGTTTTAACATCTGCCTTGCTATTGCTGCTGGTCTTTTAAATTCCAGAGACGAAGCAGATGTATCATGTCATTAAGTGTGTGGCTAAAATTGGGAAATTGTTACCAAGGCCTGTGCCACCTCCAGCTAAAATTGGTAATAAATCATTTAGGTGTTCGAGCTCTGGGGAGGGTTGAGTCTCTCTTGCCAGGTCGATATTCTCCCCCGCTGGGTTATCGCACTTATTTTTAACATGTCAGACATATACTTGCCAGGGAAACTTTCCATCCATGTATCAGCGTATATTTCTGCACATCTGGAGCTAGACAGATTTGCAGTCCAAAGTTTAGACTAACGGGAAACTTGTGAAGCTGCACACACTCATTCTTCAACAAAATACTGATAGGAAACACGCAAACGAGCACATGTGGATGCACATGAAGGACTTCTCCCCCTCACACACTCCGTTTTCTCACAGCGTTCCTCGACAGAGTGTGAGAAGTGCCACCCATGCAATACGGGGCCATCCAAGACAGATTGCGGGCTATTTGTATCAATCAGTCAACTTAACAAACAAACACATACATTATTTCACGACTGGAAGGGACACACACACACACACACACACACACACACCCTTACATGGACCATAGTTGATAATTTGGTTGTTAACTTGCTGGTTCTAGCTTTTTAAATGTGATTTTCTTCTGTTATACAAGAGTAAAGTGAATATTTTTGGGGTTTTGGACTTTTGTTTGTGCGAAACAAGCCATTCACATTAATTAAAGTCATCTTCAGCTGCACCCTACATCAGATTTTTTTTTTTCAGACCACATTTCAGTTCCGTCAAAAACAAGGATGCAGAGGTCTAAACAAATCTGGCGTAATAGGACCAGAACATGTTCACAAACAGGGTGTGGGGAAGCAGGATAAACAGTGCATGCTTTGAAGCATAAGTGGAAGAAACACTGAATTGTGTAATGATCCATCCTTGAAACTGTTAAGGTATTTTAGCCCCTTTCCTTCTTTTCAACAATTATCCTGAGCCTCTAACATTTAGTGGGATGCATGCACGCCCACAAACACACAGTATATCTGCACACACACACACACACGCACACGCACACCGCAGACCTGCTCCGACACGTTACCTGCTGTTCTTTTTCTGACATGTCCCTAAATCACACACACCGTGCCTCATCGAGGACTCGCTGCAATGCTCGCTCTGCATCCTGCTGCGGTCCTACGCGTAAATCAGAGCCGCTGGAGTCAAAAATCAGCAATAAAACATGACAGAAAACATTACAGGCTTGGAACAATCACTGTAATGTGCAACAAAATAGCAGGGAAAAAAAAAAAAAAAAAGGGAGAAAGGGCTTGAGGAAGAGCACGATAGGAGAAGAAGATAACTAAGGTAAATAAAAGATTTTAATCTCTCTGCACCTATCTTTGTGGTTTTGTAGGGCTTGTATAAACCTGTGGTTGACAGTACAAGGGGGCCCTGCTGATGTATTGACAGGTTAAAAACCCTGGATAGATGTGTGTGTGTAATACATGTCAAAGTGTAGCTAGCAGCTACACAACGTACAGAAATTCCTGCCGAGTCTGGTCATTATGTATCTGGAGGCTAATCCTCCTCAAAATAGAGCCGGGGGGGGCTTATCATCACAAATCAGGGGTTTCGTGGAATGAAGGGGGGAGGAAAGAGAGGAGACAAGGAGAGAGAGGAGGAGGAGGAGCTGGGGAAAGAATGAAGTTAAAGGATGTTTTTAAATGTATTTTTCTTTCAGGATTCAGACGCCGTCTCTGATTTAACATCTTCCAAATCACTTGTCTCAGAAACAATCCAAAACACAAAGTTACTATTATACTACTATGACGCAAGACGAGGAACAACCACATGTTCTTACGTTTACAAAGCTGGAACCATCGAACGTTGTGTATTTTTGCTTGAAAATGACCCGAACATCAAGTTGTTTTAGCCGAGATCGCATCTGCATTAGCCTGTAGCATGAAGAGCTGGAGTTCAGGGGAGATCGAGGATAAGAAAGAGTGGGAGAAAGAGAGAGAGGTGAGCGCTTTAAAAAACGGGGGAGAGGGTGACAGAAGATGGATGTATATTGTGAGGGATGTTTATCAGCCTCCATCGTCACGGCAGCTGTTTGCTACCTCTCGCCCGCAACCACCATCGTCTCCATCTCCTCCCGCCCGGCTGAACCGGCAGACCCCAGGAATCCCCGACCATCCTCCGTCACTCTGCGTCACCTTGTTTATCCAGAGACGGGGAGTGAGTTCAACCCGTCAATCGCAATCTACCAAAGGCGGCTCGGAGATGGGGTCTGATTGCGCCCCAGAGGGGATTGTGGGTATTACAAACGCTGACTGACGAGTGGCAGCTCTGAATGGGGATTAGTGCATCGCGTATCATCTGACAAGCTGGGTTAAGGAGCAGCGCTGCGTCTTTATCGTGTTACACTTGGGACAAAATCTCTGTCTTCAGTCCCGAAAAGGACGAATCCACCTTCTCTCTCTTTTCCAGTTCACCGCGAAGAGAAGTTCAGCTCACACCCGTGTCCCAAAGGGATGAAGATGGGGAGGACATTTTTCGTTTTCCTTTTTGTTTTGTTTTTTTTTTTGTCTAGCAGGCATGTGAACTGCAGAAACCCTCCAGTGCTTCTCCAAACACACTGTAATGTAATCTCTACAGCTGGCCGAGGAGCTGGGACACAAACACACCGTCTGAAAAAACACACACATACAGGCACAGGCAAATACAGTCCTACACACACACACACACACACACACACATATATGCATGCATTAACTGTCCATGACCATGGACTCTCTCGCTCTCCTTATGGTTGTATGTTGAGCGTAAGAGGATTAAGACGCAAACAATAACAAAACGAGAAACTAAACTAAACCTTGAACCAAAACTTCCTTCACTGCATGTGGGTGGTGGGTGACAGGAGGATGTGGTAAGTATCAACATTTTTGAAGACTGCGAACATGAGGGATCACGTGATTCGCCTCAAACACAACCACAGGTTACAATTCAACAAGCGTGGACGGAGCTTTTATATTTTTCTCAGTTGTCTTGCAGCTTGAGAAGTTTAAAATTGCTGACACGGCTGCTGTTGAAAGACTCGTGTTGAGCTTGTCTGGATATAGCTGGAGTAGTGTTTCAACGACGTGGCTAATTGTAGTATTTGTCCACATTTTACTGATCCATATTCTTCCACTTCCTGCAGAAAACTCTTTTGTGGTTTCGTGTTTCCAGTGCGAGTGGCCTCGTCTTCGTTTAGTTTATTTGGCGTGAAGGTAAAAGCACAATGTCTGACCATCTGACTCTCTATTGCGGACACAGCGTTGATCAACCCTGGCTGTTGGCGGCGTCCACATGGATCCCAAACACAGATGATATCTAGCGTCGACTACTACTGCTGGTGCCCCATTTAAAATCAAATTCAAAAAAGAAAAACAAAATAATTCATTGGCCACAACTCTTTTTTTTTTTAAGACTTAATCCGACAAGAAACAACAAACCAAAGGGTTAAAAAAACTCTCTGCCCTGTGTTGTCGACTGACCTTAAAGAACCTAAAAGATGTCACGTTTTGGCACAGGTGCCAAGCGCAGAAGCATAAGTTCAATATCCAGTGGAGCTTGTCGGTGCAACTGTGATGAAACTGGCGAGAGCCCATGAAACCAGCCAGATTCACCGGAAGGTGAGGGCTTTACTGGCACTCGCATGTGTGTGTGTGTGTGTGTGTGTCTTTGTGTGCGCGAGATACCAACAGAGAGCTATGCTCCAAGACTCTGCACAGGCATGCTGCGCAGGCAATTATCAAATTAGCCCCTTAGTGTATACACTCAAGTGTGCGTGTATCTGTGGGTGTGTGTGTGTGTCCCATTTAACGTAATGAATGGCAATTTAGTAACCCATTCTTCATATTTCTGTGGATCCCCCTCAGGAGATGAGGTAATTAATGCTATTCAGCTGTCCATCTGCATCTGTCCTTCCACTCCATTTTAACTCCTTTAAAACACTCAACAGACCTCATCCCTGGTAGATGGGAGCCTGGATGTCAGCCTTAGCCTCGGGGTGGGCAATAATACATACGATCTACTGTGAGATATGTAACTTCATATCGTCATATAAATGTCTATATCATGATGCAGTACATTTTCTCAATATTTAAGTGAGGTAATACAAATACCATTCAAACTGTAGATACTTTACACTGCATTCAATTACTCATTGATGTAAATCTGCGATCAAATCAGACCCAGTCATGGATTTAATAGATTTTTACTATAATCATTTTGTGAACTCTGACCCCCTGATTTATAACTGGGGACAGGAGACAACAGAAAAGGTATTTTACCTCATGTTTTGTGTCTTATTGTGTACAACGCTATCTTTAGGCCTAATAAACACACACTATATGTGTTGCAGTTGTCTCACACACATTCAAGCGCCAAAAAAAGCTCCCTGGTCTTTCAGTTAAACACCACCCTGCTCTCAAAACATGCAGGGTGGGGTTGGGGGGACATGAGGTGACAGGCGCTGATGGGAGCAGGGGTGCGGATTACATAAATCCGATAAACATACACGCTTACAATGCACACACACACACACACACGCGCTCAAGGAAGCACTATTTTAACGACGGTGACGACCCCACTCGATGTAATTGCTGCTGTGGGTTTAAAATAACCGAGAGATGGAGAGATGGCCGGCTCCAGGGAGAGAGGGAGTCGGATTCTCGACCTGTCTAAGTCATCCAGAGATAGCGGATAAGGGAGTGGGTGCCCGAAATCTAAATTTAAGGAATATATTTATCCTGTGTGCGTTCAAGTCTTTCTATAAACGATAGCGCTCGAGGAACAGACGGCAGGGAGGTCTCTTTCTTAAACTCAAGTCTGGCAACTGAAGCAGAGTCACACGGCTACTTCATGCCCGAAATCCTGCATGACAAGATTATCAAAATAGGTTTTAATGAGTCGGGGATGCAGCCAGGAGGCCTGACTAATGCTCTCGTGTTGGGTTTTCTCATTAGTTGTTATCTACACAGAGAGAAGAGGGTGAAGCAGTAGCCTAATACGCCTGTGACGAGGCAGGAATGTCCACTTCAGCCACAGGGCTTGTGTTTGGATGCAATGTCTAGGTGGGTAGAAGTAGTTCTACCCTTTCCATGGGTGTGTCTCTGTCTATAAAGAAGTGTCCAGAATCTAAAATCAGACAGGGGTCAGGGGTCAAAGTGGCAGTGTCTCCACCCTGCTCCTTCACTCTTAAAATACAGAAAAGCAGCAAACCATCTCCTTGGAGACGCTGGATGATACAAATGGTTTCATTTTTATTTGATAAATTACTGAACTTTAGCCTCTTTATATGCAAATGTCATAATTTTACGCTTTTAGTTGTTTATTCATGTCATTTGCATCATTTTTATACCATGTACCTTTTGACGGCTAGCACGTGTGCAAGTGGCATAGATGGTGCCATAATTATTTAGCTAATTTAATAGTATGTATTTGCATGGTAAAGACTGACCTTTAGCTGTAGTTAGCAAAGGCCAGACTTTGGGCAAACATGAAGACACTTGAGTTAAAGGATCAGTTTGTTTTAACATGCCAGGTACAAGGCATCAGTAATGTTAGCTTGGGGGGGGGTGCGTGCATCATCTCCGATGTTATAAATAGTCCTGGGTTGGAAAAAGCATCCGCCGCGGTTAAAGTGCATCTGCTCGGCTGAAACTTAAACCTTTGTCCTCATTCATTTCAAATGCGTCTGAGGTTCAGACCCTCAATCTTAACGCTGGGACAGGGCGCAGGTTTGTGGGTAAGACAAGATGACGAACACGTTTTTACAGGTGAACTCTGTCAGGTGAAACGTTTGTTCGTGAGAAACAAGCCTTCACCTGCTGCCCACTGTCCTCACACCCTCCATTTGTTATTCCCCTCAGACCTCTCCTCTTCCTGCTTTCATCCCTCTCCTTGTCTTGCAGCTCCCGATCTTCCTAATCTTTGACCTCTTAAACCTCCTACTTTTCAACCTTTCCTCCTTCACTCCCTCCTTTCTTTAGCTTTCCACTTCTCCTCCTCCTCCTCCTCCTCCAATAAAAACCCTGACTTTAACTCCTCATCCCTTGTTTTCACCTGCTCAATACCACCCAATTCCTCCTCCGCCTCATTTCTCTTGCTCTACTCCCTCATTTAACTCCTTGCCCTTCTCTTCAACCTCTTCCTCCTCTTCCTCCTCCTGATGAATTCCTGTCTCGGGTCGTTTGCAGCCTTTGACTGCAGTTACAAGGAACTGTAAAAGCAGCGTGTTTACCTCAGAAAAGAGGTGAAATTCATTTAACATCTTTTGTTGACAGTAAAAAGGCACGGCTACGCTCGAGGGAGCGTACGCCGACAACCGCCAGGTTAGAACACGGAGGAGAGGACATGTGTGTTTGAAAAGCTGAGGAATGTGTGTGTTTGTAGTCTATAGGGCACATCAATCGACAACTTGTTCCCTGGTTAGAAAAGACAAGCTGGGATGGAGGGAGGGAGGAAGTGAAAAGGACGGATGAAAAGGAAAGGGCAATAACTGGGGTTTGCATACAAAAAGACGAGGACTACAGTATCAAAATTAGGAGAGAGACGGAGGAGGAGAGCTGTTTACTGCCTTTCTTTACCTGAATTCCTTCCCTCGCCTTCTCCTCCTAAGACTCTCCCATGTTGCCTTTTGTCCTCCTCACATTCCTCCCATCTCAAGCCAGGTACAGCTGTCAGTTCACAGCCCCGGGTGACGATCAGGATGAAAACACCAGCCATCCCTCCCCTTCTCCTCCACCCTCACCCCTCCCGTCCTCCTATCCCTAGACCTCTGTCCTAAGTAAGCCCAGGCCCCGGTGTAGGAGAGATAAGAAGAAACAAAGGAGGATGTTGTGAGATGAAAGAGGAAGAGCTAGAACAAAGAGTTTTGTCCGAAGTGACTTACACTTTTCCGACTGCTGCTGTGGTCAGCGTCACCGGTGGATATATTCTCATATATATTGTGATTTTTTTCATTGTTGCAATTTTTTCCAGCTCAGGCAAATAAAATTTTTCTGCAATATTTTGCGATTATTTTGGATGTTTTTTTTTTTTTGTTGTTTTTTATTTTTAAATAGAAAATATGCATAAAACAGGTGGATGGGAAACTGACTCTTACTTGTGTTTTAGTAAAAAAAAAGTCAGTAGCATTAAAGGGGCTATTTGTAAGTTTTGTTGTTGTTACATAGTCAACAGCTGTTTAGTTTTCCAGTCTTGAGGAAAAGTTGCTTTGCTTCTATCTCTATCATTCCTTTCCTTCTACTTAAGTTAATGCTAACCAGCTAGAGCCGGCCCAGTTGACCCTGTTCATCACTTTCCGATACTGAGTCACTGAAGGGTAGCACTGGTCAGAGGATTTATTATAAACTCTTGTGTTGTAAACACAAACAGCTGAAGCTCTTGGCAAGACTCGCAAGTAAACAGCTGTTGATGCTAATGTTGGCTAAGCAAAATTTTCAAATAGATGCTTTAATCCCAGTGAAAGAGAGAAGCTAACAGAAGGTGAAGCTACAGGCCAATGTCTAGCACTTGAAATCACCATACAGCAGCTGGTTAGCGTACCTTGCTAACATTTCAAACTTCAAAAAAACATTTAGTTAAGGTTACAAAAAAGATCCAGGTCTTGAGTATAAACAGAAAAAGCTGAAGAACACAACAGGATGTGCCGACTTTTTTCAATATTTATTCAAAACCACGAACCTTCCATAACTTGCGTTTTTGTGACGTTAACACGACCAAACAGGGGATAAATGAGAAATAAGAGCATCTAAGCATTTATCCAGTTAGCAACAACATTTCCTTAAACCCAAAAAACATTATGCTCATAACGCAGAGACCGGTTTATATAAAGAGCAGCAGTTTTCTTTGATTTACACTTTAAAGCAACATCCACACACACACTTTTTTTTTTTGTACGTTTCTTTGCATCCTGGGCACTTCATGAATCCACTACTACAATATTTACAACCCTGAGACCCCCCTGCTGATACAGACAGCATAATCTCACCATCACACTGATATGCAAATAACATATCTACGGAACGCCACATGACTGAACGTGCAAAAGCGAGCATCAGATTGCTGCCGTTAAGCGTATGTGGCAGCAATGAATTTAGTAGGCAGCATTTTTATAGTGGCCGTTAGCGCTAAGGTAGTGGTGTTTAGAGTTGGTTGAGATATCTGATGGCCTACACCTCTATGGTTGTTTAATGCTAAAAACATTATCTGTGGTTAAGAAGATTTAGGAGATATAAGATGGTTTCGGGTTCAATTCAAGGCTAAATCTTTCTGCATGGTGCATGATTAAAAATGGGTAAAATACATTTTTATAGCTATGGCATATTTAGATGTATGAAAGTATTTACATTCCCAAAGCCAAAATCACTCCAGTCGCAGGCTTAAAGCTCATAAATGCTTCATGCAACAATGCAGAAAAAGCACGTGGCTGCAGGAATTACGTCACTTTCAAAGACTCTGTCCTGCTCAGTCCTCCACCTGGCTTCAGTCTCAGTCTATTTGTACACCTCCGTTTACACAGCTATCCATCACCATATACATAATGGCATTCCACAGACCTAAAGCTTCACAACACTGTAAACCTCAGGTAAACTTACAGTGTATACAGACCCACCACACACTCAGCCTCTTTCTCTCTGGTTTGTATAATCTTTAAACGTCGCACTTGTTTTCTTGGAAACTTCCTCAACTGCAACATAAAGCAAAAATAAAATACATCTAAACTGAAGTCCGGACCACCAACATGAGCCACTAGCAGCAAATCAGCTCAAACGGCCGAGGCCATGTCTGTGTTTATACGTATGTGATAATGTACATATACAGTCTTTTCGCTGTGCGTCACAAAGAGCCAAAATACCACAGGAAAAAAAAAAATTAAAAAAAACACTGCCTGATGTGTAAAATGTACTCTTATGATAAAGAGAAGATGTGATAAGTGAGGTAGCTGTTTCCGTTTCACCATAATGGGGAAAAAAAACATGAATAACTATGTTTTGTCTATTCCTCTTGAGCAAAAGTAGTTTTTATAATAGTTAAGATGCATATTAAATAATTTCATGTAATCACACGTCTGTCTGTCCCTTAAATTTTGTCTGTACAATAAAGGCAGCAGACCAGTAAAGGTGACTAAAAATGAAAACTCTGCACCTGGGGGAGGTTAAAAATAGCAGCCAATTATTCCCATGGATCCTTTGTCATCCTACTGTAACACAAACACAGACACACACGCACACTGAGCTATGTGCTGTGGAAGTTGGCCGGGTGGTGCGAAGGCTGGACATGAGAAGCCACAGCAATGTCACAGCAGCTTGTCAAGGAAGGGGACGACCGAGCGACGGAGAGACACTGACACAGAATGAGAGTAGGTGTGTTTCATTGAATGTGTGTGAATGAGTGTGTGTGTGTGTGTGTGTGTGTGAGTGTGTGTGCGCGCGCATGGGAGACAGCTGATGAGAATCCCCCAGACGTCAGCGCTGCTCGTTTGCCTTGTGATTGGGCAGCGGTTGGCACAGCAACCATGTACACAGAGCCGCGGCGGTGTTTGGCTAACGGTACCTCGGAGACAAGTCGGACTTAGCGGAGCACGGACGGCGAGTCGCCCTGGACTCGGCAGGCGAATGGTTAAATTTAGCAGAACAGGAGCAGGTCACTAGAAATAAAGTTGTGACTTTTTTTTTCTCCCTCCCTCTATTCAACAAACAAATCCCTTTTTGTTCAAACCTGTCCCCAAACACATGATACACACAGTCCACTTTTAGTCCTCTGGGTGTCTCACACACACAAACACACACACACACACACACACACACACACACACTGCCAAAAAGCCATCAGGTAACTATGCGGAAAAGGCCTTATTCTGGGAGCAACAGGTATTAAACAGGACAAGGTAGAGAATCAGACAGTCAGACTGTCCCTCTCACTCACACACACACACACACACACACACACACACACACACACACACACACACACACACACACACACACACACACACACACACACACACACACACACACCAGCCACGAAGAAGCTTCCTGCGCTATGATCCCTTTAATCCACAGAGATATTTCTCATTTGTCTCAGGGAGTTTGACATACATCACTGTGTCATTCGTGACATGAGGCGACACGAACCAAGAGGCAGGAGGACGAGAGAATAACACATGATGAAAAGACCCGACAGGATGAGATACTGTAGCACAGACTAAATATGAAGCCACACCTTTAATAGTACTGAGAGACACGAGATAAGCCACGAAGCAATAACAGTCGCTCTCCACTGTGTCTGACAGCTTAAACACTGATGCACATGTGCTGCTGGAAACTTACGGCCTATCTGAAAACGATCACTCCAGGAAAAAGACGTCCTCCCACAGCTTGTCTCTTTCTTAGAAGAACACATGTTGGACAAATTCCAGGTTGGTGTCAAGGACACAAAGGATTTATTACTGTCACTCCGGAAATCCTGCCATTTTAATTTTGTTTCACTCCCCTAGACTCTTATAATTATAATAAACCAGGTCTAGGTTCTATATTAATACTGTGAAAGTATCTGTAACTTTGTGATGTCACAACAAAGCAGTCACCACTCAAAGCCCCGCCCACCCGGACCCACCATCCTACCTTGCAGGATTTGGAGTGCTTTATCTGAAATTTGCTCTATTTTTTTTATCGGATCAGTCAGAAAACAGTTAGCCAATCAGAAGAGAGAATCAGATCCTCTCTTCTGATTGGCTGACACTGACCTGTTGTTACTAGCGCTCCAGGGAGAAGCCTGAGAGAGGAGATGTAAAACTACACCGAGATGGTTTTTGGTCCTTATAACTACAAATATAACACTTCAAAATAAAACACAGGCATGAAAAATATAAGACCTTTAATATTCTTTTATTTTTCAAATCACTTGCCTGGGTTCACTTTCAGTCTCCTCATTCTACATCTGTGGTGCTCATCTGTTACCACTTTTAAATCCTAGCTAAAGACCAACATTTACACAGTTGCTCTCAACTTCCCATAATCATTAACTTAACAGTATAATTGTTCCAGATCTAAATATAATCGCTAGTGAGTGGACCTTGAGTTGCGATTGTCAGGTAAACTTCCAAGGTTGTCGCCAACATGGACAGGACGTCTTTCATCATCTGCAACTGAGGAAAAGCCTCGTGAGAGCAGTCATTAATTAGCTCTACTCATTCTCTGCAGACCTGTAGTCGAGCTGGAGCACAGCCAGCTTGAGTAACACTTTAACCAATACGATCTATTGCACTGATGGATCAACAAGAATATTTAGACACAGACGGCTGCACACAGCTGTTGAAACTTAACCTTTGAGTAGAAAATTAACCGGACTTCCCCGACTCCTTCTCAAACTTTAAGTTTAATGCTTTAAATTCCTCCCGTCTGGTGCGTCACGGTGGTTTAAAGAAACACTCGGGGTTACTATTTAAATGTAGGCGAGTGTGTGGGATGACAGGGGGGAAAAAAAAGAAAGAATGACTCAGATAGGATGATCTGGTACAAGCACACTGAAGATCGATGAGGTTGATGAGTGATACAGAGGTGAAAGTAAACACTGAGTTCGATTGTGACAAATGAGCCAATCAGCGGTTTTGTCAAACTCAGCTGAGCAGTGATTGACAACAGACAAGCAGGAGGATTCAGATCTCCTTTTAAAAGCACAACAGGTTATTCAAGTCCAGGATCAACCAAAAATAACATCAACCCCTGTCGTAAATTTTCTTCTCTGCACCCACAGGAAAGTCAGAGGTCAAAGGTCGGGCTCTACCGCAAACTAGCAACCCCAGGGCTAGACTCCTCTAAAGACATGTTAAAACACCAACTGGACTGCATCTGCACTGCACTGCATTATAGGTGGTGGTGTTTGATAAACAAGTGCGCGCACTCAGGGCGGCGGAGTTTACTGAAGCTACGAGGTTTCAAGCCATTTTTGGAAGCAAAGACGTAGGATGTGACGGAGTGTGTGTGTAAACTGACTGACCGAAGGGAAGGGAGGGAATGTGGCAAACATCAGAGAGAGGACTGGACGTACGAGCACACGACACTGTCGTGATACACTACTCGAGATCCTTGACGCTTTTGTGTTTCAACCATGCTGATTTTTGTCAGCGTTGCAGACATGAGCACATGGTATCAGCTCGAGAGTCAGGGTGGTCTGAGGGAAGCTCTACGCCGGCTGCTAACCACTTTAGCATGACTTGATACTTGATAACAGTTTGAAGTAGGCCCTTTATGAACCCTGAAATCTACAATTTTGTTTTTGCATTGTAAGGATGAATTAAAACCAAAAGTTTTTTGATGTGATTGATCCAGATTAACCATTTTTTTCCATATCATCGGAGCCAATTTCCCATGTTTCCTTGTGATCTGCTTTAAAAACAGGACATCATCGCCTTCTTGAAGAACGGCCTTGAAACAAGTGAAATCGTAGTGAAAACACAGGGATGTGCAGATGATGGACATCATTCGATGAAAGTGTTTTGTTTTTTCGATTTAGTTTTTTTTCCTGCATTTCAAGAAATGCAGCAGGGACTTAGCTGAGCTTTACACAGCTGGCAGGCGTCGCAGTTTCAAACACCATAGGATTCCTGCCTGGACAAGCCGCCTGCTGTCAGCCCCTAGACTCCCTCTTCACCACAGGAAACCTCCACTCCGCTGTCTGTGGTGCATGAGGGGAGGTGGAGACATGATGGGGTTGGGGACTCTGAAGTGACGAATCCCATAGGAGGAGGAACCTTGTGAATCAAACTGAAACTGAAATAATACACGTCGACTGGGGGTTAAGTGTCCCGCTGGGGAGGCATTACAGCTCACCCATGATCACAGCGAGGAACAGAGCCACTAACAGATGACGAATAGACATCCAGACACTGAAACAATATTGTTCATTACTAGGACAATATTTACAGGCTGCAGCCCCGTTGAGAGGCCATTACTGTAATGCAGCAGATACGTGTTTGACATGCAGATAGGAGACATTTTGGGTTCAGCCATATTGAAATAACAGGACGATGCTGCACCGAGGGCTTCATTCACAAGGCAAGCAGGGCGGGAGTGTGTGTGTGTGTGTGTGTGTGTG